>PVIU01012957.1:0-57776 GCA_004026605.1 Ondatra zibethicus | reverse complement strand
CCTTTTCCCTCTATAAACAATTTTAAGTGATTGCAAACATAACTCATTGTTTTCATGTCCTTGAAAATACTCCATATGAAGCTAGACTTGCCTATTCTATTCTGTACTATTTCAAATGATTTCCACCCACCAGCACTTTCTTTCCATTCAACTTGGCAGAAATATATTTTGTTCTTTTTGATTTTTTTTATTTCTCAGCACAACACTTGATCAGAATAAAATTGTCTAGCTGTCATTTTTCTTGGAAAATAATATTAATGCTGGCATTTGTACTGTATTCTACAATAACTCTAGAAACATATTGTTTAGAACAACAACATTTTTGTTAGGTTAGTAGTTTTCTCTGGAAATAGAACACACTGAAGTATTTGGCTTTGGCACAAGGAAATACAACAGAGAGCTCTAATCACATTTCTCTCCATGAACTTCAATCCCCACTGATTACACACACAAAAAAAGCATAATACTCAACATTTTGACAAATGTGTGATATGTAAAGCCTTCGTATATCAATGCTATGCTTAATTACTTAGATGAATTTACATTCTGCTCTAGTAAATAGCAATTCCCAAATCCCATAAACAGGGATTTACATGTACAATAAAACAATAGAAAAAACCTTGTCAACACACTGATCTCATAGCTTGGCAAATTGTGGGAAATCTAAGTCTGTCATTTAAGCATGTTTATCATATGGTTGTATTTTTTTCTAGAGAACAGCTTTCATATAGTGAAGAATCTCTGTACTGTATGAAAATTTTTCTGTTAGGATGATGTCCTTCATCCTTGCTTATTTTAATTTTAAACAATTTGAATCAGTATAAAACATTAACTTCCAGGTATACTACACTCCAAATGTATCATGTTTTTTATCTGAAGGGAGAAATTTAGTAATATCCTAATCATTTTCCCTATAAACAATGTTTGTACTATAAACTGTGGGTTAAATAATAGGTAGAAAACAAACAGCAGGAGCAGATGAAATTCTGAAAATAAATTAACTCTATTTGAATGCAAATATTGTCATTATTAAAGAAAGGGACAGGAAACATTTCAAAATCTCCAGAACATTAAAGCGAATTACTTCCAAGAAGATTATTCTGCATTACACCCATGAACCATTTCTTCATATGCTGGTAACTAAATATTGGATATATGTTACAGGAGAAACGGGCTGCATTCTGGCGCCCAGCTAGCTTAACCCCCAAAATAACCACACAGGCCAAGGCAGTTTCTTTATTCACCAATGAAAGCAACACAAATACAGAAGAACTTCCTACACCATTTCCCCTTTTCTGTTTAAACAAAAAGGTAGGGCTTTTACTTTAACATAGTAAAATTACATATAACAAAACAGTTATCAAGCAAGAATTACAGTTTATATATATATATATGATCTTCTATCATAACTAAGGAAAACTATAACTAACCATTTTTCAACTCCATCAAAGACTCCAGAAGGATATAATATTACCTAAGTAAACAGGAAGTGCATTGTAAGCAACTTCCAAAACTCTAGAAATGACAGAGACATCTTGCTGCCTGGACAGTCACCCAAAGTTATTTTGTACCATTGGGGAATCCATCTTAAGCCTATAGGCCCATAGTATACAGCAGACTTTTCCATGAAGCAGGAAATTTCAAAGAAAGTTCAGTCACTTTCTTCTGCATCCTGTAAAATGTCTCGCAGACTCTTTCATGAATCAGGAACCTTGGAGGATCATCTAACCTTTAGGCAAGTTCAGCAGTACTCTCTCTGTGGGTTTTTCCTGTCGAGTTTATGCAACAGTCCAGGCAAGAGCAGTTTCCTGTCTAAATGGCTAATAAACTCCAAAAAGGATCCTCTTCGATGCCCATCTTCCTCTTGAAGTAGATTGGTGCTTCCAGGAGCAGAAGTGTCTCATTGTCATGAAAAGTCCTAAGTTAATAAAACATTAAATGCAATATTCTGTAGTCCTTGAAAGATATGAAGAATGCCTATCTGAAATATATCTATGGACATCTAGAAAATCTAACCAACATGACTACAAGCTTGATCATTATATATGACTATTAACCTACATTTTTTAATTATACATTACATTTTTAAATGAACTAAATGTAAGTTATTCATATCTATATCATATCCCCCTTTAAATGTAAAAGAACATTTATAAACAATATTTGGGAATATGAGTGCAGTTTTTTCTCTCCAAACTGCTTCGTGCTGAATGGGGGTGCTGTTAATCAGGTCTTTTATGGTGTAGCCTATGTGCTAGGTTCATCTCAGTCACCAGTTGAATGAAATAATTTTCTGAAGGTGTTCACGGTGACCTTTCAGGAGGGCGTGGTCTATGATACCATATTGGTCTAAAAGGAATCCACAGGGTCTCATCCTCTGTGAAAACAAAAGAAGAATCTCTTTTCCAAAGCATTATATCCTTCGACTCAAATTCTGAAGTCAAGATACCTTTATATATACATGCTGGATTAGTTTAGAAGCACATACAATGAAAAGTCTCTCTGTACTTAGCTCCTTCAAGTCAAAAAATTTAAAGAAAACACAATAAAATACATAATCTAGACATTTTGTGAATTTTCCATTTTTACATTTTTTTAATCTATGACTATCTGTACTCTATCTCTTTAAAGACTTTATCCCTTTTTTAAGCATCTCTCTATACTCTTTATTTCTTTTCTCTTTTAAGCCTACTACATACTTTTATTCAACAGTGTGACCCATTTAGCTGCTCTGGATGTTGGCTCTGCCTCTCTCCAATTTTAAAATGGTAGACGTACCATTTCTGCCAGCTCTGGGGCCACCAGGCAGGATCTGCGCTCAGCAGTCCAATCCGGAGAATGAGTGTGCAACACTTAAATGCTTTTTATCAGAGTTACAGCCAAATCTGCCACACAGAGCAGTGCGCAGCCTGGAAACATCTCTGTGTATGGTGGCAGGAATCCACCATGTTTTACCAACTGTCCAAGCCTAGTAGATTGATCTCGCTGCCTGCCCAGACAGGGAGCACTAAGTCATTGGCATGGTCTCAGAGTACTTTCTTCCTGATCCCGAGTGGGCACACAAATATCTGGTCCCATAAAAGCCATTGAAATGTTTCATAGTCCGAGTTCGCACTGGCGGCACAGCCCAGGAAGTCCGTTTTAAAACGGCATGGATTTTTTGTTTGTTTGTTTGTTTGTTTTGGTAAGCCTGCTGAGTCAGGAAATTCTCTCTTAAAGGAGCTATGCCATGCCTCCAGCTGTGCAAAACTCTATATTTGTGTCTAGAATTCCTTTTTAAGCCCTCTCAGGCTTTACGTGGATTCAGTTTACCATGTTGGGCACCAATTGTTACAGGAGGAATGGACTGCATTCCCAGCGCCCAGCTAGCTTAACCCACAAAATAACCACACAGAAATTGTATTAATTAAATTACTGCCTGGCCCATTATCTCTAGCCTCTTATTGGCTAACTCTCACAACTTGATTCAACCCATTTCTAATAATCTGTGTGTCTCCACGAGGTAGTGGCTTACTGGGAAAGATTCAGCATGTCTGATTCTGGTGACTCCATAATGGCTCTCTCCACCTGCCTGATTTCTCCCAGCATTCAGTTCTCTTTTCCTTGCCTAAGTTTTGCCCTATCAAAAGGCCAAGGCATTTTCTTTATTCACCAATGAAAGCAACACAAATACAGAAGAACCTCCTACACCAGATATATTCTTTATGTATTTTTAGTTTATATAATCCATGAATTTTCTCTATATTCTTTGTCAATGGATTTAACAATAATTTCTAAAAAACACTTTTAACTGCCGAGTTACATGAGCAGGAGGAAACAATATTTAAATATTTAATTTACTAAGCAAGGGAAAAGACAAACAAAAATTTTCATCTAATGTTTTGTGGAAGAGAATTGCAAAGGCCCATACCAGTGCTTCTTTAAGGACACATACAAATAGTAAAATTTAGAATGATAGTTGATCATGGACAATGATCTGTCCTGTTGATATAACTAAATTGTCTGATCTATATATCTCTATCAATGTATGGACCTATAATCTATTTGATTAAACTACTCACATACTATATTTAAGATGATGTGATGATGTGGGGGAGTTTGGTTTTAAGCACACAAGATGTTGGGAGACATAAATGTTAACTGTATAAATAATAACAGGAAGTAAATGAAGATGGAATTGTTTTAGCCATTTTAAGATTTTATGGTGCAATGATATTTTCTGTAACATTACAATTTTTACCAATGTAAAATCAAGTTCATCTTGCTCTCTCAGTCTGTGCTTTGTGAAGAATATGTGCTTAGTTTTGCTTTTATTTCTCCTTAAAGTGCTTTCCTGTGTTGTCTCACTAATATCAATTCTGTGCTCCTGTCATATGATGGATTTCCCTGTATACGCAGGTACACTTACTCTACTGTCTTGACTTTATTAAATGTCCACTTTTATTATATCTAACATTTTATTTACAATCTATTCAGCTGTATTTTAGAGTGTATGACTTTTGTCTTATGAAAATTAAATCATTAACAAAAAGTCATATTTATTTGTTGTTACTTAATGACAATGAAAAGGAAGCTATCATCTGAATTTGAATATGTCAAAATTAATTATTTTATAGTTATTTTATTTTTGAAGATGTTAATTCTTGAGAAAAACTGTAATTAATCATGGGATAAGAACAGATTCATGGTGCCTAAAATAACCATTTCCGAAGTAAAAATTATTCATGTTTTCTTTTTTGTTTGTTGTTTTTTGTTTGTTTGTTTGTTTTACTAGTTACAGAACAAAGGAAAGTTACAAATCAAGGCACATTACAACATATTTTTAGGAACACCAGGTAGACGAGTTGCAAAAAAGCCGGTGAATCTCTCCTGTATATCGCAGTACTGCACAGTGACCTTCGCGTTTGTACTGTTGGTGACTAGTAATCTGTTACCATGATACATTCCAAACTTACCCATTCATTACAATATGTTAGGTTACACATGGAAATAGACAATAAATGGCAATTAAGTTGAATAAAACAGTCCCAGATTGTTTGGCTCTGTGACATTCATTCCAATGCCTCACAAATAGAAATTTCTGATCAGTCCAGCAATCATGCAGTGTCATTAACATGCCTGTGGCTTTTATGGAAATTCAATTAATATTCAGATTTCAATCCAGGAAAATGTATTAAAATAGATTTTAATATGGATTCAAAAGTTTAGAAAATAATGAAAGTATGTGAAGTTTGTAACTGGGAGTTGCTTGAATGTTCCATCACTTGTTTATTGGGATGGAGAGTTTCTACAAAGAACTGAGCTGTCCTGTAAGAAAGGGATCAGGTATTGTAACATTATATGTCATTTAGAGAAGCAGAAAAATCTCAAGGAGTTTACTGACAAGTGAACAGCATTGTGCTCCAGTGTAAAGATCAACATACATCCAGGCTCTTTCACTGAGGCTGTTGATATGAAAGAGCCAGTTGAGGGCAATTCAAAATTGATACATTCCTCAATATTCTTTCAGTGCTTCAAACCAGCACTAACTGCATTTTGATTTTTGTCATTGCAATTTCAAACATCTGAAGTATCCCTTCTTAATATTCTGTACCTCTTAATCTTTTTCCATTTGGCTTCTGGTAGATGTTACTCTTAGTTCTTTGAAAGCCTTCCCTAGTGTCTCTTCTACTTTAGCACTTTATTAATTCCTTAAGTGGTTCCGTTTACAGATACATTTTACAAATGTTCATCGAGTTTTAATACAACAAAATCTATTCCAAACTTAATACCTCTCTGTTTGTAATCCCAGGGAACAGTATTGTATTGCATACTTTGGCATTGCCTTCTTTTTCTCACTAATGACCAGTAAGACAGTGTGCATCTATTCCCTGATAATCCCTTCAGTTAGTTCCATCTATTGTCATCAATTAACTGCATTCCTGCAATAATTTCCTAACTGGAACTCATTCAGATAATCATCTGTAGTAAGATCTCATGTAGAACCTTTTCAATGCACTGCACCAGAGGTTAAATGACAAATCCGATAGGATGAAATCACATTGGGGAGCATTCTAACTCACTTTAATAGTGCTGTCTTTGTTATGTAAATTGTGGCCAATTGTCTCTCTAAGAATATGCCATCAATTGGAAAATGAGTTTTAATTTATGTAAATAAAGAAATGCAGCAATTGCTCAAGTAAAAAATTCCCTGTGAAGTATTTAAGCATCCAACTCTTGTAAGATAACACATGATGAATCTTTCACATGAACATTTGAGATCTTTACATCATAAATACCCACAAATGCTCCAACAGCTCTCATATCTTATCCTGTAAATAAATGGGATATTTTCTTTGGGACAAAAAAAACATTGTAGTCACATCAATATCATTAATACTTAAAATGTCATTTACATTTGTAAGCAACCTGAATAATTAAAAAATGCAAATTTAGCCTACTTAGGAGTAATAACTTTGTATGTAAGTTTTATGAGATAAATTTCATTATTTATTCATGGTATACAAACAATTAAAGAAACAAAGTACAGTAGAATAACTGCAAAATTCAGTACATAAACAAGTGGCCCAATGGCACTCCACACAAAATAGGATAGTTATTTTCTCGTCTATTAAGTAAATTCATCTGGGAAATGTGCATAACTTCGAAATAAAAGAAACTATTTTCAAATTAAATAAATATTTAAAATTTTTGCAATTGACTGCTAATTCACACGCAGTTTCCCTAGTGACTATACTATAAATAAAATAAAATATCTTATTACAGCAAGTGATCTTGGAGATTAAGGTAAACTTTCGATTATTCTAACTAAATGCCGCAGGATATAAATAAGGAATATTCAACATCATCTATATTTTTAAAGAAACTGGAGTTCATTATTATTAAGATTTTGCTTGGTTCATAGGGGCTTATAGGTCTGAAGTGGAATCACAGAAACTGCACGAGTCTGTGCTAGGTTCTCTCTATATGTCATGGTTGTTTAGTGAGGGTGTTTTGTAGGACTCCTATCAGTGGGAGCTGGCGTGTCTCTGATTTTTTTGTTATATAAATAAGGAATATTCAACATCATCTATATTTTTAAAGAAACTGGAGTTCATTATTATTAAGATTTTGCTTGGTTCATAGGGGCTCACAGGTCTGAAGTGGAATCACAGAAACTGCACGAGTCTGTGCTAGGTTCTCTCTATATGTCATGGTTGTTTAGTGAGGGTGTTTTGTAGGACTCCTATCAGTGGGAGCTGGTGTGTCTCTGATTTTTTTGTTTGCCCTTGGGACCCTTTTCCTCTTACTTGGGTACTTCATCTGGCATTGATACGAGAGTTTGTGCCTATTCTTATTATGTCTTGTTATGCTGTGTTCAGCTGATATCCCTAGGAGGAAGCCTGTTCTATTTCTATGGGAAATAGTGGAGCAATGGATCTGGGGAAGTGGTCAAGTGAGGAAGAACTGGGAAATACGGGAGGAGGAGAGGAGGCTGCAATAGAGATGTAGTGTGTGAGAGAAGAATAAAAAAGGTAAAAAATTTTTTGTGATAAACATTGAAAGTGAATTTGTCTTCAACCTGCAACAGAAGTGCTCATTATAGTTTAATTTAAATATTTACATTTATTTTAAATTTTCATAGAATTTTGGCTTAGAGACACTATGGCATTCTCATTTTTCTAAGGATGTTTTAAACAAGTCTCACCATCAAAATTGTGGCATTATTGTCACAGTACAATTGAGATTATTGTTTCTTTTTTCTTTTATTATTTTATAATTTGTCTCCTTGTGTCTTCCATTGTCTTGCTATAAATACTAAAACAAGCCAAATAACTATCAACAAAAGAAAGCACCTAAACAACAATAATTACAAAACAAAAACCAGAAAACAACAACAACAACAAAACTTTCTATACCTATATGAAATGTGTTGAAAAGCAGATTTGGTCAAAATCAGACAAAATCTAAACACAGCTAGTGATGGTTATAGTCAATGCTTCAATTTGTCTTTTTAATCTTTGTTTATATTTTAAAGTGAGTCTACTGCCCCTTCCCTGTGTGTGCAAGCATGTACAGGTGCCCTCAGAGGCCAGAAAGAAGCAATGGTGCAATGATTCTTTTTCTGTCCTGCCAACCAGCTCCCAAATAATGATACAGAGACTTATTATTAATTATGAAAGCTCAGTCTATAGCTTGGGTTTTTTGTAACTAGGTCTTATAACTTAAATTAACCCATTTCCAGTCATCTAAATTTTATCACATGTCATTAACTCTCTTCCATCTTGTACCTCCTATTTCCTCTCCATGTCTCCTGGCTTCTCCCTCTTGCCTAAATTTCTTCTCCTTTTTTTCTCTGTAAATCCTGCCTATACCTTCTACCCAGCTTTTTATTATACCAATACAACTCCACACGGCATGCAAATATCCCACAACACACTGGGTTTCCAACTGCTGGAGCTACAAGCAGTTGCAGGCCACAAAATTTAGGTGCTGAGAGTAAAAATCAGATTCTTTGAAACAGCCATACATATTTTTAAGCACTAAGCCATTACTCCAGTTCCTATAACAAAATCAGCTAAAATAACCATGGTATGTCATAACACATTCTTTATTGACCCAGAATACCCAATACATTCATTTCTGTTGTTTTCAAGGTCTTGTTAGTGCATATTTTGGAAACTTTTGTGATGTCTGTGATATCCTATAACTATCATTCAATCATTACATATTTTGTGATAGTCTTCATTAAAATGAAGTACTAAGGAAATAGGTAGACATTGATGAAACCCTAATTCAGTTGTAACTGAAAGTCTAAAGCTTTGTATATTCCATTTGCAAAGGATGACTACCAAGGAAAGAAACAGCTTGGAGCACTGTCATCCTGAGCTCGTTATAAGGAGCTGGAGAAACATAGCCCTATGGATTCCAGAAGATCGTAAGTGTGTTCCAGCCATCTGACACTGAACCTCCTGCTGTTGGGCTTTGGTTTTTCTTTGATTTAATTGTGACTGTTCTGGAAATTCCTTACTGGCATAAAGAGACTCTCCAACTTACTTTAATTTTACAGAAACCCTCAGTTATGAGGCACTGAATATTTCTGAGAAACTTTAAAATTTTAGCAATAATTTTAATATTTAAAGAGACTGAAGGCTTTATTTCATTTTATTGAAAATAGATTTTTATTTTCTAACATAATTGAATTTAAGTTACAATTTCCTTTTCCTCTATTTTTTCCTGTTCCTGTCTACCTTCCTTTCCATCTGGAAAACAAACAGGCTTCCATGGGTTAACAATAAAATAACATAAGATAAAGCAAAAACGTATAAAACAGAATAGGATAAGAGAAAAACAATTCAATAGCATCTTTAGATGTCAATTATCACATAATGTACTGTTGGTTTGTTGATTTTTTTACATTATTTATTATTTTTTATTAATTTCCCTCCCTCCTTCCCTGTCTCTCACTCTGTTTCTCCTGTTTCTCTCTCTCTCTCTCTCTCTCTCTCTCTCTCTCTGTCTGATACACACACACACACACACACCTTCTATGTTTATTTTTGATTCCACTTTAGGGTTTTACAGGATTTTTGAGTGTGCACATAAGCCTGTCTCTTCTTCTATATCTGTTTCATTAGCTTCCTCTTGTGCTCCTTTCCTTCTGATTATTTTGTCTCATTCTGTTGTGCTATTAGATTTATTGTTTTATTTTATTCTATTTTATTTTAATATTATCCTTTGAAAGCCTGATTTTTTTTCTTCAGAGACAAAGGGAATGGATCTGAAGTTGAGGAACAGTTTAGAAGAACTTAGTGGAAGAGAGAGAGGAGAAACCATAATCAGTATATTACATTAAAACATCTATCATGAGTAAAAGGATATAAAAAGAGGAAGGATATAAAAAAGGATACAAAAGGAGGACTTAAGTAATTACTCCATATCATATTAATGCCAGGCATGACTCCCACCCTTTCAGTGACATTATTCTTAAACATTTTCTTAATCGCCTGCTACCTAAATAAAATGTACATCTCACACATCTTTCTTTGAAATACATGTAGATCTGTTAATTCTCTCTGAGAATTTCTCTCTTTCTCTCTTATTAGTTGATACAGTAAGATGATACTTAAATCTGTAATTATTTCATTTAACTTTAAAATGTGCTTTGAGATGAATTTTGCATTAAAATCTTTGTAATCAGTAACATCTTATTGCTTCACATTATGAACAATCATTAGGTTTCTTAAGTTGTTTCTTTTCATTAATGTCTGCATTAAATTAAAAACACTAAATTGAGATAATCATGCATGAATCCTGCATGAGACATCAGCCATAGGATGCTTGAAACAAAGCCATTATCTATCACACTACAATTAGTAAAACAGAGGAAAAGTTATGCAGAAAACATAATTAGATAATTTCAGTCATAATTGAAAGAAAAATAAGGTGAAAATCTTATCTCATTCTAGTAATATATTACTATATATGGAGGAAAATATATTTATAAGGAACTGTTTTCAGGTAAACTAAAATCCAAGGTGTTCTTTTGTAATCTTCATTTTCTTATTTTATTAAATTTACTAACTACAAAGTTAGCTTCAACTTTTTAAAAACAGAAATGTAAAGAAAAAATTATTAAGATACATCTATTGCAGTTTATCCCATACAAAGTCCCTAAAAGATACAAATCTTCTAATAATGGTACTGGCCTTAGTGGTTTTGCAAAACTTGGTAGTATTTGTTCATGCAGACTGAATTTCCATTCATCTGTTACAGTTTTGGTTGTTTTCCTGTCTACTGATTTTTAATCACTGAAGTTGTGTTTTGCCCCCACTCCCTTTCCCTGGAACACTGACCCATAGCTTCTGTGGCACTAGCCATCTGGAACTGTCTGCCCTCTTCTTTCCACATCACTGGAGACCTAATACGTCGCATGCTAAAGTACAAAACTCCCACTTAGCTCAGTAAGGCTTTAGAGATGAGTTCTATCTTAAATACTCATGATCTCCTGCCTAGTTTTGAAACACAGCCAAGCTGCTGTCATTACAGTTAAATAGATCTGTTTCCCATGTTAGCAAAAGATCAGAAAGAAATACCAAACACAGTGTTCGCATTGGTCAAGAATTAATGTAACAATCAATTGAAACATATTTATCTAGAAAAGATTTCAATCAGAGTATTTTTCTACTTAAGGACAAGTGACACTTCCACTGTATTAAAAGGAGATAAGATAATTTTAAAATAATTTGCATTCTGGAATTTAATAATATAAAGTGAGTGGGTACAAAGTATATTGATTGTATTATGATTATCAACAATAGGTGTTTACATATTACATTTAGATATGAGAAGCATTCTTAAATATTATTAAACACCATATATTTTTAACTGTATACAAAAAAACTTTGAAAACAGAAACTGGTTTTTCAATACAACATGGTAGTCTAAGGACATAGGACCCTGAGTTGTCCCAAAATATGAGATACATATTGCTGAAGAACAGCTAATAACATTCAACATTTTTTTGTCATCAGGGTAATTCAAATAAAGATGAATAAAATAAATGACAGCATATTCTGGTGAGGATGTGGGGAAAGGCAAATGCATTGCTGGAAAGATAGAGAACGGTACATGTAGCTGGAAGCTTTTCTCTGTCTTGTTCAGGCCCAATGGACTGGTTTCTCTCCTGCCCACAGGTCCCGGCAACAGCTTATGGAAAAATCAGTCTCTCAATCTATCAATACCAAAATTAATATAATTGCTTGGTTGATGGCTTTAGCCACTTACTGGCTATCTCTCACTAGTAAATTAACCTTTTCTTTTCTTTTCTTTTCTTTTTTTTTTTTTTGGTTTTTCGAGACAGGGTTTCTCTGTGGCTTTGGAGCCTGTCCTGGAACTAGCTCTTGTAGCTCTGTTCTATCCTGCCATAGGCCAAAACAAGTTCTTTATTAACCAATTGGAGAGATACATATTCATTAACCAATGGGAGGAACACATATTCAGTCTAGCCAGAACTACAGAACAGAACTTCAGAAAAGCCTTACCCACTACTCAGAGACTGGCTACAAATGTTACAGCTAGTACTCTTGAGATTTAATCACTGTCTTTTTTTTTTTTTTTTTTTACAGGATCCCATAGAGATAGCCTCAGCCCCAAGACTACTGAAAGTAATTTTAAGAAAATGATGCCCTCTCTCCCAACAGATGGGATGGATAGGTTTTGGTTTTCCTTAGAGTTGCTTATAAGTTATTATGGGGTTGGGGGCAGAATACTAATAACTACACTCAGGAATCTTGTTTGACATAGAAAAAAGGGAAAGAGATAGGATAGGCTAATGAGGTTGATTAGTGTATTTACTTGTAAACTATTTTAGCAACTATTAGTTATAGATAATTTACATTGGTATAGATTCTTGTATATTGATACATATGTAAAATTATTTTTGTTTTCCTGTCTAAGATAATTTGTATATTGATATAAATTCAAAATGTATTTGTTGTATTGTATATGCTCCTATCTGTTTACAAAATTTTTGTACTTAAAATTATTTTTGCCATACTGTATGTATGTTTCTACTTCTGCTGAAGATATTTTGTATATTGATACAAATTAAGGATTTATTTTCATATTGCACTACACATTTCTACCTCTGATTAAGATATTTTACATATTGTTACAATATTGAGGTCATTGTCTTCATGCGGCACATGTTTAAAAATTGTTTATTTTTGTATGATGAAGCTTTAGTCTTTAAGATATATAGATTATTAAGAATTACAGTTTAATAGTCGCACATGTTTGTCATAATTATGTTAGTTAGGTTCTCTAGATGCACAAATATTTACTCCACATAGATAATCTTTAAACACTTCCAAGACCTATAAAATATGACATTTAGCTGTTTCAATAATTTAGACTTCTATGGATAGGAGATACAACTACTCCTGGCAGTACCAATATTCTCCCAAGAAAATGATGGGTACCAAAGACAATCTGTATGGAGTTTGTTTTCTTTTGACAAACTGACCTATCAGGGAAAGAATTGTCCTTGCCTCAACTGCTGACAGTAAGCAGTTGATGATATTCAAACTGAACCAGCAGAATACAAGGAAAAGAGATTGCAGAACATTTCCAAGACATGGTAGGAAAGTCTTTCAATTTATCCTGCTTCTGAAAATGTTTTGTTATATATTCCAGGCCTATAACCAGAGAGACAGAATATGAACAGGGATGGGTAGAGAGGAGAGGAAGATCTGGGAAGAATTGGACAAGAACTTGAATATAACCAAAATACATTGTCTGTAATAAAAATTTTAATTAAAAAAATTCCAAAACCCACCTTGTATGGTGGTGCATGCCTTTAATCCCAACAATCAGGAGACAGATATATGTAAACACAATGCCAGCCTGGTGTACAATGCTCATTCCAGGACATGACAGGCAGGGTTGTTACTCAAGAAAACCTGTCTCAAAAGAAAAAAGAATCTCAAGACCCATACCTAGATACATACTTACCTACTTCTTTCAGGAAAGCATCAACTTCTAAAATGTCATGATTCTCTCAAACACAAAGATCAGTAGGAGACAGAGTGTTCAAACATACATCAAACCTTATTTTCCCTAATTTCATTTATTTGGGTTGTCTTTCAGATATTGGAGAATGTCTGGACACTGGATATGTACATCAGTCAGTCTAGGTGCTAGGAAACTTAACTGTAGACAGTAAAAAATATGTTTATTTGTTTATTCCAACACCATTCTCCACACTGATATTAATTTGACTACTTTGGACATTGGTCCCACTATATCGAAGTGCTCAGATCTAAATTATCTGTGCTTTTGGACTGAAGGTATTAATACCACATAAAATACACTGTATTTGTCGCTTTCTTGTGTGCTGTAGCTAGTGAAGGACAGGATCAGTTCTCTTACTCTCCTGACCCTGGGTCCAGCTCTCTCACCTGCCATAGGTAACAGGGGACAGAGGTGAGAGGGAAACTTTCCCTCACCCATGCCACCACATGGCAGATGAGGGGGCCAGGGTCAGTTCTGCTGTTCTCCTGCCTCAGGGCAGGCTCACCTGCATCACACCAAACAGGTATACATTCAGCTCCTGTGTGCTGCCTATACAGGCACTTTCTTGTGCGCTGCAGCTTGTGAGGGTCAGGGTTATTTCTCCCATTCTCCTGACGCTGGGGCCAGCTTCCTCACCTGACAGAAGTGGTAATGGAAGAGGGGGGAAGGTCATCTTTCTCTCATCCATGCCTGCACCTGGTAGATGAGAAGGGGCAAGATCATCTCTCCTGCTCTCACCCAACCAAGGTCAGCTTCTTGAATCCTGGACCACAGGGTCAGTTCTAGTGTACTGCCAAGGTGGGGTGCACTCCTGTGCTGAAGGAGAGGTGCATCTTTCCCCGGTGTAGGGCCATCTCTTTCCAGAGGGTCAGAGCCAGATCTACTAGAGTATCCCAAGACCAGTGAAAGGTAGGGCTGGTTCAGCACAGCATAGTTTCAGTGATACCTGTGTGCTAACATAGGCTATGGGCATCATCACAGACCCTAGTGGCATCAGGACCAAGGACCCAGTCACAGCCCTAGGCAGCAGCCTGAGCTTGGTCATCACCATGGCCCCAGTGACAGCACAGACCACCACGATCAGTAAGACCCTGGAGGCAGCGTGGCCCTGAGACACCAATGTGTTCTCCGGTGACTGAGCCAACCCTAGGCATCTGCAGTGCCCTTAGGGGTAAGAGGAAACATGGGCATTACCTGAGACTCCAGCTGCTACAGGGCCACTCACCCAGACAGAGCCCTAGGCAGCAGCAGGACTCTGGATATCTCCATGGATCCAGGTGGCAACACAGGCTACCTGGATCAGTATGTCCTAGCTGCAGCATTGTCCTAAGACACCGACTTCTTCTCAGGTGGCTGACCAGTGTCTTTACTGTCCTCAGTGGTAAAGGAGCCACAAACAACAACTCAGACCCTGGTTGCAGTAGGGCCACGGACCCAGACATGGCCCTCCAAAGCAGCCTGAACCTGGACGTTACCATGACCCCGAGTGACAGCACAGACTACTCAGAGCCACATGGCCCCAGCAGTGGCATGGTCCTTGGACACCCTCATGGTGATAGGTTGTGGCTCATATCCCAAGCATCTATCTGGTCCATGTTGGCAACATGGGCTAAGTACATCAACACAGACCCCAGCTGTGGTAGGACCACTGAACCAAATATGGTCAAGCATCTTGAATCCAGATGTCACCATCGCTCCAGGTGACCACCCAGGTCATTGAGATCACCATGGTCCCTGAAGCAGTATGGCCCTTGATAATTAACAGGGCACCAGGTGGAAGCACAGAATACAAGCCTCTGCACACGCCTCAATAGCTAGAGGAGTCACCAACATTAACACAGCCACCACCACCACCACCACACACCCCTCCCCACGCTTTAGAGCCTTAGACCAAGATCTAGGCCTTGGCAAGAGCTGAGACCTGAACATTACTTTAGACTCTGCAGCAAGCAGGCCATTCACATTAGCCTGTTCCTGACCATGCTCACCTTTTTAGATCAGCTCTCTTCGAAACCCATGAACCATTTTTCTTCTCTCTCTTTCTTCCATTTCCCCACCCCGCTATTGATCACAATCATAGTGCCCAGACAGGTGCCAGAGCTCCTGGTTGAGTCATGGGTGACACTTGGTTGAGTCCAGCCTGCCCCAGACACAAGGCATGGCATGGAGCTGTTCCTTGTCTTCTCTCGAGTTCCTAGGCCTAGAAACCATAAGGCATGGCACTTGGTATGATTATGACAGACTGCGTAGAGATAGAGGCTCATGGGATTGTGCTTCCTCAGACCAAGAGATCTTGGGGCAGGGAGGTGTGAGCTATCTCTATCCTCCACTGACTCAGGCCAGAAAAATACTGAGCGGTTCCTAGTTGGTGGTGTCCACTCTCCCCAGACCAAGAAACTAAACTATCTTTTAATTGTGGAGATAGTACATCATTTTCCTTTCGCTTTCCTTTTTCCAAACAATCCTAACTAAACTCCCCATCCATTTACTTTCAAATTCAAGGAAACTTTTCTTTGTTGATATAATATAAAAATATAAAAATATGGTTGTGGGAATCTTCCTGGAATAAACATTCTGCAGAAGAGAGAAAATGTCACCAGTGCAACAAAACCAGGGTAGTTCCTGAAAGGTTTTGATCCTGAATCCAATTCATAGTCTCATTTTATACACTAAAGCACAAGGTGAGTGGAATAAAAATTGAGATTTTTACAGAAGCATACATGCCATCAGCAGGTTGTTAAGCATGATAACCCATTGTTTCCCCTATTCTTCCAGGTCATTCTTTTTCAGATAGCAAGTGTAGCCATGCTTAGCAAACAGGCACTGCAAGTGGTGCTCCAAGCAAATCACCACATAAATCAACAAATCACTATCTTATAAGTGGTCTTTTCTACTTCAATACAATTGATTTTGCCCATATAATGTTACTTTTATGCATGTTTTTAGGACTAGGACTGACAATTAGGTTTTGGATAAGCTATTGGTGTACTCTTCCCTAGAAAAAA
Organism: Ondatra zibethicus; assembly: GCA_004026605.1. NCBI lineage: Eukaryota > Metazoa > Chordata > Mammalia > Rodentia > Cricetidae > Ondatra > Ondatra zibethicus. Next base: position 41,217 of record PVIU01012957.1, on the reverse strand, counting down.
TACTTCTTCCTATTCCAGGATTGATGTTCTTACCACATTTTAAGATTTCACTGTGACAGCTTCACTATTAAAGTGAAGAATAAGTGGGATATTTTATGAAGGCAACAATAGCCATTCATATAACATTATAATCTTAGATGGATGATAGATAGATAAAAGATAGAAGATGATAGAAAGATAGATACATAATATCTAATGTAATAATTAGAAAACAATAAAGGATACTTAATGAAAACATTTTTCATTTTGTTGGATATATCTCACAGGATTTTTTTCAAGACAAGCTGAACTTCAAAATTCACACTTTATTGAATACTGCTTATATACAACCAATATTTGGTGTTTTTCTTTAATATCTATAGCTTAGAAAGCTATCTGTAATTTATCATATTTACAAATAGATGAATTCATTTACATCTATTTTTTATTTTACTATATGCCCCCTTCCCCATGTTTAACATCTCTATTCACTACCATATTTTTAAAGGAATATGTTGATTTTAAAGGTGAACCTAAAATTTACTGAAATTTATTAAGAAATTCGACTTCCTTCACAGTAGTGGTTTGAATGAGATTAGCCTCAATAGGTTTGCATATTTGAATACTTGTTTCCCAGTTAATGGAACTCTTTGGGAAGGATTAGGAAATATGACCTTGTTGGAGGAGGTTTACCTCTGGGGTAGACTTTGAGCCCACGCCATTCACAGTTAGCTCTCTTTGCCTCATTATTGTAGATCAGGTGTAAGCTCTCAAGTACTTTTCTAGCACCCATGCCTGCCTGTCTGCTGTTATGCTCACAGACATGATAACCATAGGATCTAACCCTACGAAACCATAAGCTCTAGTAAACTCTTTATTATATAACTTGCCTCAATCATCTTATCTCTTGACAATGATACAAAAATTATGAATACATTCACAATCTAGAAGATATTGAGGGGTGTCAGTTACTAGAGAATGCTTAATAACAAAGTTTGAATAATCCACCTTCATCTAGCTAAAATCAGTTTTCTATCATTGGTCAAACAATATTATCTTTTCTCAATTTCTTAAAATTCTCATTATTAAATTACATCTAGTTAATTAAAATGAAGCATTAAAATAATACAGATAAGACTTCCAAAATAAAATATATAAAGAAAATAAAGTTTGATATAGTAATATAATTGTTTGCAGTAGAAGGTCAAAACTTCATATATCTTGAATCAGTGCCATCCCCTTATTATTTATAGCACACAATACCTATAGCAGAATTTCAACATGTTGTTTCTAAGATTTGCTTCACAAAGCAGTAATAACGATATGTGTGTGTGTGTAATCATTGGAGTTCTGCTAGTTATATACATCTGTGTGCAGTAAAAACATCTAGTGTGTTAAAAACTGGCCATGAAAGTCAAAAGGTACTGCAAGACACCTGGAAGAGTTGGGAAAATCCAGAGCTGCACCAAGAAAATTGATTATAAAGTCAGTGATGGGCTTGAGAGATGGTTTAGTAGTTAAAATACCCACTGATCTGCTGTGGGACCACACTTAGTTCCCATCGACCTTATGGAAGCTCATTTCTGTCTGTAATTCCAAAGGCATCTAATAAATGATTACTTGGTTTTGTCCTTGCTCATAGTCACGTGGTGTAGTACATTTACTGATTTTACATGTTAAACCATCTCCACATCTCTGGCATAAAACTAGCTTCATTTTCACAGATGGTCTTGTTGATTTTTTTAATTGTCTTGTACATATTTTTTTATAGTTTTGGTTTAGAAACTGGGTATTTTTTTAATATTCTTTTATTTTTCATTAAAAAATTTACACTTCTCCCAGTCCCCTCCTGCTCACCCAATAACCCTCCTCCCTCCCCCTGCTTCCTTAAGAGGGGGCAGGGTACCCTGCCCTGTGGGAAGCCCAAGGCCCTCCCCCTCCATCCCTGCCTAGGAAGGTGTGCATCCATATAGACTATTTCCCAAAAAGCTAATACATGCAGAAGAGATAGGTTCCAGTGCCATTATCATTGGCTTCTTAGTCAGCCCCCATTGACAGCCACATTCAGAGATTCCAGTTTCATTATATGCTCATTCAGTCCTGGTCCAGCTGGATTTTGTGAGCTCCCATTAGATTAGGCACACTGTCACGGTTGGTGGAACAGCCTCTCCCAGTCCTGACTTTCTTGCTCATCTTCTCCCATCTTCTACTCTTCGACTGGACCTTGGGAGCTCAGTCCATTGCTCTGATGTGAATGTGGGTCTCTGTCTCTATCTCCATCCATCTTGTACATATTTATGTAGAATTATATATCTATATTCATAAAAAAAGTTTACAGCATCAGTTCTCAACCTATGGGTCAAACACTTTGGGGGCCAAATGACTCTTTCACAGGTATTGTATATAAGACATTTACTTTAAAGTTAATAACAGTAGCAAAACTACAGTTTTGAAGTTGCAACAAAATAATTTTATTGTAGGTGTAATCATAACATGGTACTGTATTAAAGAATTACAGCATTAGGAAGGGTGAGGATCACTGGATTAGAGTATAATTCTTTTGTTTGGCCTTTGCGTGGTATTGGTTTCAAGAGTACTTACTTTATGAAATGAATATGTACATACTCTTTATTTTTCTGCCTTCTAGAACGATTTGAACAATATTGGTGCTAGTAGTTCTTTGAGGTATGATAGAATCTTGAAATGAATCCATTTGGTTGTTTGCTTATTTTATTTGGTTTTCTGATTTTTGTTTTCTATGACTTAAGTTCTGGAGAATCTAGAGTTATAAGTGATAGATATATATCAAAAATAAAAGAAGTAGAAAACAAGGCCACATCCAAAATAATTCTAAATAGAGAAAAACTGAAAACATTTTTCACTAAAATCAGGAGCATGGCAATTATGTGCACCTCCTCCATTTCTGTTTAATACAAACATTGAAGCCTTTGTAGATCAAAAAGACAATTGAGGAGATACAGGGGTATAAAAAAAGAAAAGAAGAAGTCAAAATATTCTTGTTTGCAGATGACAATGATTCTATAAACAAAAGTTTACAAAGCCCAAAAGAAAGATTCCTACGAGTCTTTAAGCAAATTATTAGGATATAAAATTGAACATAAAAGAACACCACTCCTATATACAAAAAACAAATATTTCAAGAAAGAAATCAAGGAGTTCATCCTATAACAATAGTCTCAAAATATGCTATCTGCCCTTAAGATAAAAAAATAAGATAATGTTACCATTTTATATTTTAATTACATTACTCATTATAAGTTGTCTTTCTTAATTTCTTATATGACATGTTAATATCATTCAATTTTTCTTAGAATTGCACAGGTTACTTCATGGATGAAAGAGTACTTTGATTACCTGTAACTTCTCCCATTTTAGTCACTGGAATATTAAGACATCATACTTCAAATTATGCAATAATCTGACTGTGGGATGCTTTTGAATTTCATTTGAAAATATTCAGATTTCAGAATACATGTAACAGTAGCTATAGGCATAGATGTATGGATTCTTCACTGAATTACTTCACAATATTCCTTCACCTTTTGAAAGTAATTAAAATGATTTATTTTGGTTTTGATATTTATGACACAAAGCAGATATTTGAAATCTCAGTTAAAAATGCTTATGAATGTTACATTTCCTGAATTAACATTATGACAGAAGAATACAGTTTTGAATTAGTGAAATTATGGTTCTAAATGTTAACATTGCAGTAGGAGCAGAGGTAAGTATCAGCTTTAAATATCTCTTCCCTTCATTAGATACATATCTTAATGCTGTGTAAATCTCTCTTTTGACTACTTTTCGGTCTCTTGGCCAGAAGACATTTTGTTCAAGTACATTTTGTCATCAATTTTCCTTTAGATTATTTATAAATATATGTCTAATATGTTATAGAAATATAATTTACTTAAAATTTAGTATGTTCATAAGAATAAGCAAAAGAAAACACTAGTTGAGTTTTCAAGTCTAATTATTTTAATTACTAGAGCATCATGATTTTAAAATAGTATGGTTCAATGTCTAAAGAATTATTCCCATATTACTGTTGATTAAGAGTACAATCACTTTGGAAATCAGTACAACCACTTTGGAAATGTTGTACAACCACTTTGAAAATCAGTATGGCAATTTCTCAGAAAATTGGGAATCAACCAACCTCAGGACACAGCAATACCACTCTTGGGCATATAACCAAAAGAGGCTCAATCATACTTCAAGGACATTTTTTTTTCAGCTATGGTCACAGCAGCATTATTTTAATGGCCAGAACCTGGAAACAACCTAGATGTCCCTCAACAAAAGAATGGATAAAGAAACTGAGGCACATTTACACATTAGAGTACTACTCAGCTGTAAAAAGCAATGACATCTTGAAATTTGCATGCAAATGGATAAAACTAGAATAAAACATCCTGAGTGAGGTAACCCAGACCCCAAAATACAAACATGTGTGTACTCATTCTAAAGCAAAGGATTTTGAGCCTATAGTTCATGATCCTACAGCAGATAAGTAACAGGGTGAACCTTAAGAAAAACATAAATAGATCCACCTGGAAAGGGGAAATAGACAAGATCACCTGACAAAATCAGGAGCATGGGCATGGTGGGAGTAGGGAGGGCAGAAGGGGAAGACAAGGGGAGAAGGGGAGAGGGGAGGAGAACTTGAGGCAACAGGATAGTAGAGATGGAGGAAAAACAGTGGTGAGAGCAAGTAAAGAGATATTTTGATTGAGGGAGCCATTATGGGGCTATCAAGAATCCTGTCACTAGAGAAATTCCCAGAAATTCACAAGGATGACCCCACCACAAGGATGACTCTAAGACCCAAAGAAATAGAGGAGTGGATGTCCAAACTTGCCCTGTAGTCAGATTGATGAATATCTTTTGTTTTGTTTACTTTGTTTTTTTTGTTTGTTTGTCTGTTTTGTTTTGTTTTGTTTTTTCAAGACAAGGTTTCTCTATAGCTTTGGAGCCTGACCTAAAACTAGCTCTTGTAGACCAGGCTGTCGTTGAATTCCCAGAGATCCACCTGCCACTGCCTTCCAAGGGCTGGGATTAAAGGTGTGCACCACCACCACCCAGTTGACTGATGAATATCTTCCAGCAACTGATGGGAGCAGAGGCAGAGAGCCGTAGTGGAGCACTGGGAGCACTGGACTGAACATGTGAGCAAGAGGTGAAGACCACTGACACAGTTTGACCTGAGTGGATGGGAGCTCACCAACTCCAGCCAGACAGGCAAGGAAACAACACAGATCAAAACTAGCCCCTCCGAATGTGGGTGACAGTTATATGGCTGGGACATACTGCAAGGACACTGGCAGTGGCACCAGGACTTATTCCTACTGCATGTACTGGCTTTTTGGGAAACTATTCTCTTTGGATGGATACCTTGCTCAGCCTATATATAGTCATGAGGGCCTTGGACCTTCCCCAAAGCAATGTGTTTCACCCTCTCTGAGGAGTGGATGGGGGGTGGGAGGGATAGGTGGAGGGAATGGTAGGAGAGGAGGGAGTGGGAACTTGGGATTGGTATGTAAAGTTAAAAAAGATATTTTGATTTCTTCTTAATGAAAAAGAAAAAATAATAAAAAGAGAATATATAAAAATTTTATCATATAAGTTGAAGCTTTATAATAAAGACAAAATAAGAGTAACAATAAATGATTTTCAAATTTATATTCAAAATTATTGAATCAAAACAGTATGCTAATACACTTCTGCAATTTAAATTTCAGTTCAGTAGTGAGGATATCAGTATGCTGTGATTCATGCGTACTATTTTCTAAATAATTCTGTAGTTCACAATAAAGGTTAAAAAAATCATTCTAGTAAAAACCACTGAACAGTCTTAACATGAAGATACTAAAAACCTGAGCTCATTTTTTTGTCTAGATCTAAACAGAACACTTTCTTACTGAGTTCTTATTAATTGCATCTTTTTCCTCTATTACTGGGAATAATTGTCCCCTGACTGTCTGCCCAGTGTTCCATTTGTTTTCTGGTTTTGTTGTTGTTGTTATTGTATTTACTTATTATTTATTTGGTTTTTGGTTTTTCAACACAGAGTTTCTCTGTGGCTTTGGAACTTGTGCTGGAACTTGCTCTGTAGACCAGGTTGGCCTCAAACCCACAGAGACCCACCTGCCTCTGCTTCCCAAATGATGAGATTAAAGGCGTGCACCACTGATTTGTAATTAGTAATTGTAGTATTTGTATATGTTAAATACCCAAAGACAATGTTCTGGTGTCTTCTATTTCTAAGTTCTTAACAGTTAAAAGAATAGGATCAAATCTGTTTTCAAATTATATGCATTCCTAAAAGAACGTGTTTTATCCATTAACTGATTTAGCTGTACTTGTTATCAAAGTAAATTGAGATACTATATAATTTTTATTTTAGGGAAAGGATAAATGTCAGAATGTATTTTAGAAAGCTGACATTTTAAGCATGTAGTCTCAAATACTTAATTTTAACATCATATTCCTCAGTAAACCTTTGAATAATTTTAAGATGTAAAATGAAAAACATTATTCTAAGGATTTGGTATGTCATTACAAAATTTTTCGTTCTTTTCATGTTGAAACAAGTGATATATTTTTAAAATATTGAACTTGAAATTCTCAAAAGCATGAAATTTTGCATATACATCTGATATATACTTTAATGGTGCTCTGTGTGTATTAGGAACTAAGCTAAATCACAAAGCTGCCACCTTATTCTCATAAGGTTCCTCTACTACTTTGCCTCCATTATAGATTGCTATTTGAAAAATTAAGCAACCTATTCAAGTTAATATGAACAGTTAACCTTAAGCAAAGTCTAAAACCAAAAAAAAAAAAAAAGTATTTCAGTCAGGTACCCACTGCTGTAGAGAAAGGTCTGATTGACTTATAAAGAGGGATATTTTGCCTCTCAAGTTCAGATATTCTAGTTCACAAACCTCTGTGACAAAGAAATATATCATTTAAAGCATGGCTGAGGATCCCTTTTCAGCTCATGGTTGGAAATCCAGTGGGGGCTTTTAATGTCCCCTACAATAATACAGTTCCAAATGACCAATTTTTCCTCAGAGAGCATTATATCTAAAATTTTCCATGAACAGAGAAGCACAGGCTGGATATTGAACCTTTAAAGATAGGAGATCGGTGGATATTTCAAATCCAACTATAAATTTTTGCCTTTGTGGTCAAGACCCTTTCTGCAGCTCAAAGAGAGACTTAGAAATTAAAGATATTTTAAAAATGCATGTTTCCAAAATACAGAGGCAGAATAACCCTGCTCTTCTCCAAAAGGATAGATCAGGACCATTAGAAATGAGAAAATGGACTAAGGCAAGACTTAGCTATTAGAGAAAGCACATGATCTTACAGTTCCTCATTCAACTGAAGCACAGACCAGCACTGTGGAAGCTGCAGAGGTCTTGGTCATTCCCATCCCTGTGGTCTCTCTGGCAACAGGCAACCTGTGGACTCTCCCGAGCTATCTCTTCACTACATAGAGCTCTCCTAGCATATCCACATTCCAGGCACTCAAGAAAGCTCCCATACCTCAGAACGATCACATTGGATGATCAGAGACTGCCTGGTAGGACTCTAACCTTATCACACACTCCCTGGACCATTAGGTTTGCTTATGAAACCCTAAATGTTAACCTCTATGTGATTATTGTCTGATTTTAGGTGAAACCCTGCTGCTAATACAAAACCTATGTTTCGTACAAGCTTAATGCACGCAAGTAATCTCCTGTTTCCCTGAGCAATAAGGATCCCCGAGGATTTCGTCAAATACAAGTGTTTTTGACGCAGTGTCCATTTTTATATCTCCCAACATGCAAATAATGAGACCTCCTTGTTGAGTGCAGATATTTGATACAGCACCTGTTTTACAAGTCTGGGAGCAAAGCCCTTGTTTCTTTTAAATGGAGACAATTGGCAAATTTGGCAGCAACTTTAAGAAACCCACCCCACCTTTTCCAGATAAACTATAAACTGTTTTAGATTTGCTTATTATGTTTTGACAATAAAATACTTTCATGCAATATATTCTGATCACACTTTTCATCTCCTCCAAGTCCTGAAAGATTCTTCTCACACACTCCGCTCCACGGTCTTACTTTATCTTTCTTTAGAAAAAAAAATAGGCAAACAAGTAAACAAGTAAAAGAAGAAATCAAATATTAAAAAGAAACACAAGTAGCACACATACACAATACATAAAAATGCATTATCTGCAGCCATAATATACAACTAAAGAACCAGTATGGCAAAAAACAAACAAAAAAACATTCTAAAACAAAAATTTGCATGATACCACTGAGTTCATTTTTTGTGGGCCACCCAGGGCTGTGCATGGGGTATACATTAAAGTTCTTTAATAGTTTTTTATGAGATGCAGCAAAATCTCAAAGACCAATTTTTTAAAATAAGAAATCTTAATAGACTATGCACAATGCTGGACAATATCCCTAGTACGTGATCTAGCTTTTTGAAGCCCATTCCCTTTGGTGGCAGCCTTTCTCAGCCTTAATGCAAAGGAGAAGGGTTGGCCCTCTCTCGACTTAATGTGCCAGGCTTTGTTGACCTGCCATGGGAGCACTTACCCATTGGGAGGAGTGGATGGGGGGTTGAGTTGGGGGAACAAGAGTGGGGTTGGAACAGGAGTAGGCGGGAGAAATGCGATTGGAATGTAAAATGAAATTTAAAAAAAAATTAAAAAATATATAAAAAAGAAACCTTAGTAGAATATCACCCAGAGACACTCTAATTTTGTATCAACATATAGAGTAGTTATAGGAAAATATCAAATTTGATTTGTTGAAAGCATTGTGTTCATGTAGCAGAAGAAAACTCTACAATACATGAAATCAGTGTATTTGAACATATCCCAAGATGTTCTAGGCAGATGTAGTAGAGAGAGAGAAGAAAACAACTCTTCTGAAACAACATATAGCAACTCAGCTGATGCAATGCGAGTGAGCTCTGCAAAAAAAGCTTGATTCATCATGCACTTGATTTTGCCTTAGCATTTTTATCACTAAATGGCTGGAAATATTTAAGTGTCTCCACATGTTAATCACTTCCTTTCTGAGTTACCTGATGCTATGGAGGTTAAGCTCCAGAGTTGAGGAAACAACCTAAGGAATGCAGGGAGAGAGGTCACTGAAATTACAACAGAAAACAGAGAGTAAGACAGGCATTAAAACAATTTTCTTATGGTATAATACTTAACTTAGTTAAATGCCAGTGCCAATACATATGAAATAAATGAATTACTATTTAGTTACCCACCAAAATATTACAAATTGGAGCTTGAACTCTCTGAAAGAGAATTTATTTAAAATAATACAAGATCCAGAAACACTTTTTAATCATTCAAGGAACTCGGATGATGTGGAGCTGGTGCTGGGAAGCCAGTTCACGCTCATGAATACATTTTGTTCCTTGGGATAGCTCTATTCATTGTAGAAGTTTTAGCTAATGGAACAAGAGAACGTAATATAAAAATTAATTTGAGTAAAATAAAGATTATCACAAGAAAAACTCAGCAAGATATCCATTCAGGAATACATCAAAATCTTAATGAACAAGTAGAACATTTTGTACAACCTGAATAAATTGATTCATGGGTCAAACATAAATCAGATGGGATTAACAAAAGGACACGCTAGACATTGCATTAGTTATTATAAAAAGTAAAAGAGAAAAAGATTCTATATTTGAATTTCTCATTTTTCATAAAACTAAGATATATTCTTCATGAAGCAGTCATAAAATTATGTATCCCCCCACTGATAACAGCTACCCAGTACAGGAATTAAATCAAGACAATGATTGAGGAGCTTGTTTCCAGTATCAGAGCAACAGTGATTCCCATACCTGTCTGTGATTATTGTATGATCCCTGAGAGATAATGCATGGGTGAGACATATATAAATTTCTAATTCGAGTGCTGACGCTGGGATTAAATTTTCTCCTGTTATTGCTGTAGGAGGTTTTCTGATGGTTACTAGTACAGTTTATTTCACATATTTATCACTCTCTCAATTTAGCTCTAGAACAAGATCAGAGACTATTTGGCTCTCAATTCATTGGCAAGATTTTCTCAATATCAACTCAATATATCATGAATCTGAAACAAAATTCTCTATAAAAATAGTGTTTGATATAAGGAAAAATGAATGACTCAATAAGAAATAAAAGTGTTAGAAAGCATGATTCAGATTATTGGTATTGTGAAGTAAAACATTGAAGGAAAAAGTCAATACTGAAACTTGAGATGTGCAATTTATTTTCATGATGCTCTTTCCTCGCATTCACACATCCTGAGTTTGAAACACAGCTTCACACACACACACACAGAGAAAGAGAGAGAGACAGAGAGACCAAGAGACAGAGACAGAGAGAGAGCGACAGAGACAGAGAAACTGAGAGACACAGGACAGGGGAAGGGAGTGAGAGAGAAAGAGAAATCATATTAAAATAATTTAATGTTATCATTGCATGAAATATCTGAGCCATCATGTTTTTACTATCAAGCATCTGCACTCTAGAACATTAGCTCTTATTTCACAGTTAGTCTGCATGTTCAAGGTACATTCTACCTTGTATATTTGACTGTTTCATAATATTTCTATGCTTCATTTGATAACAGGCATTGGATTAAGTGTTTACTTCATTTAAATTATTATTATTGCATGCATATATGTTTTATGTGTGGAATATAGAGCACATGTCAAGGCACATATGTGTAGGATAATGAATAACTTTCTGGAGTCTGTTCTCTCTTATCACCGTGGGAACAGGGAATTAAACTCAGATATTAAGCTTTGCACAGAAAGAAATTTTATTAGCTGTGCCAGCTTCTTGGCCATAATGTACTTGATATGTTGGCTGAAGACTTAACTAATTGTTCTTTTTTAATAAAAAATCAAGAGTCAGGTATCAGATATCGGTGTAAGAGCCTGAAATATCAGAGAAGCAGGGAAGCAGCCAACAGTCACCTCCTACCTCTTCTGTTCCTTCCTTGAAAGGGCTGAGATCCTCTTAACCTTGCCTTACTACATCTTCTCTTTTTAGCATGAATTCTAGTTGGTCTTAGTAACAAAAACCTGAGCCAGATATCGGGGTAAATGCTGAAATATCAGAGAAGTAAAGGAGCCAACAACTAGAGAGACTTCTCATCTCTACTGAATCCTCAGATTGAAAGCAGTGAGCTCCTTTCTCCTCCTGTCTCATATTCCTCTCTCTCTGCTCAGCCTCCTGGCTCCACCTCCCTGGTGCTAGAAATAAAGGCATGAGATCTCAAGTGATGGGATCAAAGGTCCTCTGACTCCAAGCAAGCTGTATTTGTCAGAACAAAAATCAATTTCACACAACAGTTGGTGTCAAAAGTGAAATGAAAAAATCTTGAATAAATTCAATTTGCAATTGAAATTTGATTTACTTAATAATTGGTGGGTTCTTATTTAGAATAATTAAGTATTAATGGATACAATATAATTTAACTGTAACAATGGACAAATGTGTATTAGGTGATCAATATTTCCTTTCTTAATTTTAATTGATGCTTTTATAGTGGTTCTACCAGTTGAACTAGGGTACTATATATGGTAGACAGGTGTTCTATTCCTGAACTATATTACCACTTCTTTACTTTTTTTTATTTTTAGAAATGAGATCTTTGTTCTTTGTTCACGTTGAGTTAGAAACCACCCTAAAGCCAGGGAGTCTATGAATCTGTGATCCTTCTACCTGCCTCATTCTCCTGAGTACCTGGGATTATAAGCCTATTTCCCCAAGCCTGGTTGACTCAGTTGTAATGACATCTATACCCCTCTCTGAGTAACACACAGAGAACTAACCTCCTTTTCCAGTACAATCAGGTGGAAGAGACATGTGATTGATGGGATCTGCTGTGTCTTGAGGGAAAATATTTATTGCTTCAAAAAATTTCATTGCAAATTGATAACTGCCATTTAGGTAACATTATAATTGAGATTAAAATACACTTTAGAGAAAGGACAATGAAGTGTTTCCTAGCCTACATTATTATTTCACAGAAGACACATTGTTGCAGGGAAGGGCTGCTTGTTCTACCCTGTTGCCTGTGTAGTTTATCCCCGAAATAGCCACACAGAAATTGTACTAATTAAAACACTACGTGGCCCATTTGCTCTAGCCTCTTATTGGCTAAATCTCACATTTTGATTTTAACCCATTTCTATTAAGATGAATATTGCCACGTGGCAGTGGATTACCAGGAAAGATTCGGCATGTCTGTCTCTGGCGGCTCCATGGCATTCCTCTCCTCCTCCACATTTCTTCCTCCCATCATTCTGTTCTGTCTTCCCCTTTATACATAAGATATTCCCTATTAACTAGACCAAGGCAGTTTTTTTATTCATTCACCAATGAAAGCAACACACAAACAGAAGAAACTCCTACACCATCTCCCCTGTTCCGTTTAAACAAAAAGGAAGGCTTTAACTTTAACATAGTAAAATTACATATAACAAAACAGTTATCAAGCAAGAATTACAGTTACAATATTTATATCTACTTTATCTTTTATTATAAGTAAGGAAAACTATAACTATAAATTCTTCAAGTCCAACAAACACTACAGAAAGCTATAATATTATCTAAGTCAACAGGAAGTGCATTATGAACAACTTCCAACTCTCTAGACTAGACAGAGACATCTCGCTGCCTGGACAGTTATCCAAAGTTTTTCTGTACCGTTGGGGCATCCATCTTCAGCCTACAGGCCCATAGTATCCAGAAGACTTTTCCACAAAGCAGGAAATTTCAAAGACAGTTCAATCACTTTCTTCTGTGTCCTGCAGAATGTCTCGCAGACTCTTTCATGAATCAGGAATCCTGAAGGATCATCTCACCTTTAGGCTAGTTCAACAGTCATTTTTCTGCAGGTACCATATGTTCAGTTCAGCAGTTAGCATTTTTTGTGGTCAAATGGCTAACCAACTCCATAAGGATCCTTTTTGATGCCCATCTTCCTCTTGAAGTAGATTGGTGCTGCCAGGAGCAGATGTGTCTCACTGTCATAAAAAGTCCTAAATTATTAAAACATTTTAAATGTCATATTCTGAAGATCTCTGAAATATTTGAAGAATTACTATCTAACTGAAATATTGCACTGTACATCTAGAAAATCTAACTAACATGACTATAAATCTGTCTATTATAGATGATTATCTATTAACCTATATTTCTTTATTATACATTACATTTTAAAATGAACTACACAATCAAAATACCTTAATCAAGATCAGAGATACATATATAGTATAACAGAATTTACTTTAAATTTGTATCAATAAACCAATATCTATACAAATGCAAATTATTCATATTTATATCATATCCCCCTTTAAAGGTAAAGAAACATTTATAAACAATATTTGGGAATATGGGCGTAGTTTTGTCCATACTGCTTCTTGCTGTTTGGGAGCTCTGTTAATCAGTTCTTTCATGGTGCTTCCTGTGTACTAGGTTCATCTCATTCAGCAGTTGGGCAAAGTAATTTTTTGAATGTGTTCACAGCAACCTTTCAGGAGGGTATGGTCTATCAAACCATATTTGTCTGGAAATATCCATAGGTTCTCATATTCTGTGGAAACAAAAGAAAAGCCTCTTTTTCAAAGCAACATATCCTAACATTCAAATTTTGGAATCAAGAGACCTTCAGAACACATATGCTGGTTTAGCTTAGCAGCCCATACAAAGGAATGTCTCTCTGTACTTAGCTCCTTCACAGTCAAAAAATTCAAAGAAAACATAATAATATACAGAATCCAGCATATGTGAATTTTCTATGTGAATTTTCCATTTTTATGTGGCTTATTTTTCTTTACTCCTTTTAATCTATGACTATCTGTACTCTGTCTCTTTATAGACTTTACCCTTTTTAGCATTAACTTTATTTTATGACTCTATACTCTTTTTCTTCTCTCTCCCAAGCCTACATACATTTATCCAACACTGTGACCCATTTAGAGGTCTTTTATGTCTGAATCTGACCTATTGTGAATCTGTAATTCTTCACTGTCCAGGAGCACTTCTTAAAATGCTAAGCACTTCTTAAAAACTTAAGTTGTACCATTAGTAGGGGAAATATGGTACTACCACTTTGCCTGCCCAGTCTAAAACTTAAGCTGTGTTATTATTATGATAAATATGGTAGTTCTTGCCCATGCTCTGCACAGTCAAGCATGGCAGAGCCACTTGGGCCTCTGAGCCACATGCATTGCCCCACTTCTTGGCACACAGCGAGTCCATGTTTCCATCAAGCAACCTGTAGCACTTTACTCAGAAACCCCATCCAAATGCTCTGTCTCCCACAAGAGACAGAGGTCATGCAGGCAGCATAGCCCAGAAAGCTGGCATTTTAAAATGGCATAGCTTTTTTTCTGCTACTGCTGCGGAGTTAGGAAAATCTCTTTTAATGGAACTGTGGTGTGCCACCAGCAAACAGCAAAAAGCTGTGTTAAACTCTGGGGTTTTTTGTGTATGTTTAAAATTAAGCTCTCTCAGGTTTTTAAGTGGATTTAGTTCATCATGTTGACACCAATTGTTGCAGGGAGAGGCTGCTTGTTCATCCCAGCTGCCCGGGTAGCTTAGCTGCAAAATAATCACAAAGAAATTGTATTAATTAAAACACTAATTGGCCCACTTGCTCTAGCCTCTTATTGGCTAACTCTCACATCTTGATTTAACACATTTCTATTAATCTTTATATCACCACATGGCAGTACTTACTGGGAAAGATTCAACATGTCTGTCTCGGGTGGCTCCATGGCGTTCCTCTCCTCCTCTGCCTTTCTTCCTCCCAGAATTCAGTTCTGTCTTCTCCCCCTACATAAGTTATGTCCTATCAACTAGGCCATGGCAGTTTCTTTATTCATTTACCAATGAAAGCAACACTCAAACAGAAGGAACTCCTACACCAACACATGGTCAAGAATTTCCTGCCTAGACTGCTGTAAGCAGCGTATAATCCTTCACATGTTGCATCAGAGTTATTTTTACTGAGTAATGAAATTTTCTTAATCTATCCTGGAAGATATAATAGGAAAATAAGAAATTATTTTTTATGTAGCCAATATTATTGTTTTATTAATATAATTCAATTACTTCAACATATTTAAGCTTTCAATATTTTGAATATTGTTATTGTAGTCTATTAGTTGACATGTAACTCATATGTGGTTAAATTTGATTAAAATAAAGGTTACAATCTCTTCACAAAGGGATAATTATATAAAAAACATATAAGTGAAAAGGTGCTTTACTTGTTCTCACATATTATTGAAAAGATAAAGTATCTATAGCATTTAAAAGAATGAAATATACTATACTAATTGTAATTATGAGAAACAAAAGAAAATGGAAAAAAAAACTCTTAAACAGGTGGTCAGAATACATCCCTGTGTTCTGGAAATGAAAATTTAAA
Source organism: Ondatra zibethicus (assembly GCA_004026605.1). Taxonomy (NCBI): domain Eukaryota; kingdom Metazoa; phylum Chordata; class Mammalia; order Rodentia; family Cricetidae; genus Ondatra; species Ondatra zibethicus. The sequence continues at coordinate 25,739 of PVIU01012957.1, read as the reverse complement.
ATGTACCTTGAACACACAGATTAACTGAGCTAAAAGCAGCCCATATAACTCCTATTGTCCTACAGTGAAGCTACTTGGTACCATAAAGCATTATGGCACAAATATTGTTCCTTTATGTCACTATAAACTGAGCTTTACTGAGGAACAATCAGTACTACTCACTATAATACCTAGGCTTAACATTACTAATTGTAACACTATAAACCAACTTTATAGTGTTATAAAATGTAGAGATAATGCTGTCAGGTTTAATATTAATGATTCAAATAAACACACTACTGTATTCTCTGAGTATATCTCCTACTACCAAATAAGCAAACCCTTGGTGGAAAAACAGACATAATAGCCTGCTGTACCCCCAAGAAAAGCACATAAAGTTAGTGGCGAGCTCTCTTAAACATGTATGACTTTATTTAATAGAAATATGGGTTTATTTAATGTTAAATCACAGCAAATAACAATCAGTAAATTCTCTCTCCAAAGTAGAGAAAGGTGTATGTCTTCTTCTAAATCAATACTTATTTGATTGGAAAGAACCATCATAATTACTTATTGATTCAAAAATTGTTTAGAGTAATCATTTAAAAATCTGTATCAAAACAGAATATCCCCCATCAGCATTGTATCTGATTTCCACACACTTCTGAAATGCTTCTCCACAGGTAAACACAATTAAGTCGATTCAAGAATCGGTATCTGAAAGACCCTGAACATTTGTATTTTCAAACCCTTGTCCAGAATATAAATTACTGATGTTGTTGCTAATTTTTCCATCATTTGAGAACTTCAGTTTTATTTCTTTTACAACCATAAAATGAAAAGGTATTATCAGCACTACTAAAGTGTTTACATTCAGGGAAAAGATTTAAGCGAAAAAACATTTCACTGGTCTCATACTCTGATAACAAGTTTTGCTCTGTTGTGGAAAATGTTAAGATAACCACCATGTTATTGTGGGGAAAATGCCTTTCAAAAACAGGAAAATGTTCTGAAAGTTAGTCTATTGAAAGAAACAAAACAAGTGTGGAGCTTTATGTATAAGGATTAAAATGATCCTTCATCATGCGTTGCTCTTTTTAAATTCTTGTTTTACATAAAGCTAAAGTACTTGGTACAAATTATATCAGACTGTTATTGACAAATAAATCATATCTGATAGCAAAGTTGAATGATGTCCCTGGTGATCACTTATAAAATGAACATTTATTTATTCTTTATCAGGACATGTCCACAAATCAATAACTAGCTGAAATCTAAATGCTTTGTTTTGTTTCTATGGATAAAGAAGCTATTGCAATTGTGTGGGAAAAAACAATCAGCCATAATTGCTATTCTTGTGGAGTTTACAGTTCTTTAGGGAGGACCAATACAAGCCAATTACAACAGGAAGTCCAATTCCATTAGCTTCTCAGAGAAAACCATCCTGGGCATGTAACATTTAAACAGAGACTTCAGAAAAGTATGGAATTTAATAAGGAATGCATGTAGGGAATGTCTCTCAAGGTAAATAAGAGGTCCAGATGAAATATCTTTGAAGAGCTTGATCTCCTGAAGAAGAAATGTTAGTATATCTGTCACATGTTGACAGATGGTATGAATAGCATTAAATGAGGCTGAAAAGGGAAGGCTAGAATTGGATAACCCAGGGCACTGGGGGATATTGGTAATGCATATTAATGGGAACAACCAAACAATTTTGGACCATCTAATACATGTCTAACTAAAAATGATAATGATTGAACAGAGTAAAAATGTTAACTAGTAAAATTCAATATTATTGACTATTACCAAAATAATAGCACAAGTGTTACTTGTAAAATACTGAGTTTAATTATACCAGCTCTCAGCTCATAGGTTGAGTGGCCTCCTTATTTCTAAGAATATAATCTTAAGCGCATCCAATAAATTTATTCACCCATTATAAATCTACTTCATTGTTTGTCTTCACCCCTTTTTCTTTCTTGATGTGGTTTCCTTGTCTGTAACAGTCATGCTGATCTTGCTACTACTTAATTATGTTGAAGGTCATCCTGTATATGACCCTTGGTCAGAGGGCCTCTCTGTGAGAATTATGATTTTGCTAGGAGCTACATGGATGACTTCACCTCTTTTCTTTCTTTTATTCAGATTTTTTGGTGTTACATTGATATATGATATTATATATTTTATTTATGTGTTTCTGTTTGTGTACATGTGTATGCACGCATATATGTATACACAAGAGTGCTTGTGCACGTGCACATGGGATTTTGCAATGAAAGTATAGACAGCTGTCTTCTGCCCCATGTGCATGCTAAAATATAAAATCTAGTCCTCTTTCCTATATTAAGAACTATTAAGTATTGAACCATAACATTAGTCCTTCCATTTCTAACTCCTTCTTATTCTTGGTAAACATGTCACATTCCCCTTGATCCCTCTAAAGTGTGGAAAGTGTTTGTGTGTGTGTGTGTGTGTGTGTGTGTGTGTTGTAGAGAGACAGGGACAAGGGTGCAAAATCTGATAACTACCTTCCTAACTGTCCAAGATAACACAAAAGAATCACATGACAAAGGATAAAGGGTTCATTGCATTGTCTCCAAATCTTTCTTTTCCTTTTTAAGCTGATTTATTTTATTGGTTCCAGTAATTGCCAAGGCATCTTTTGGAGATGAGAAAACAGTTGCTCATACTGGTTTCCTCTGAGAACATAGATTCTGAGCATAGGCTCACGTTCTCAGTGCCTTTATCCACTGAGCATTATTGCCACCCCCTCTCTATTTCCCTATAAACCCTCCTGTATTTTACTGAGCATTCCACTAAGATGATCTCAAATCAAAGTCTCCTCCCCAAGTTTCTATGTTTCTATACACTACGATTAAATTTTTACCACAAAAATATGACATTATGATGATTAAATCTGAACAAATGAATACACTGAAATCAAATCAAAATTCCAGCAGCATGTCTTACAAAATTCCACAGTTCACCAGTTAATATATGAAATGGCCAAGGTTGATACTATGAAGTATATTTTTATGCTAGTCTTCAGATGAGACAAAAGTTGCCAACAAATTCATTTTAACCCAATGAAATCTACATTAAACCTATATTGAGGAAAATTATATATTTTAAGGTACTAAATTTGTGAGTATTTCATATCACCAAACTAATTGAGTAATTAATATGATAAATTTTCTCTAATTTTCAAAATGTCTTGGTGTATTTCACTGTGGCCTTTTATACGCTTTTCACTTGATTTGATTTACTGGAATTTTGATGGGAAACATTTTTATCTATCTTCAAAATGGGTATTGAGAAACAAAATTCCCTTGGGTCATATCATTGTTTCTGATATCAAAACATCTGCTATAGATTTTTACATATATTTTGATCACTATAGATTTTTGAAAGAGTTATTAATAATTGAAACCTGCATCATATCACATACCTGCACATAATCGTCTGGACCTGGGCTGTGAGAAGGAGCTTTGTAAATCACTGTTTGAATCTCATGTTTGATCATTTGTCAGTTTATATATCATCTCTTTCACTTTAGATCTGTACTCATCTCATTTATCATCTGATTTGATCAGTCTAATTTTGTAGCATTCATTTCTTTGATATTTTATTTAAACTCCCCTCCTTATTTTATTAATTTGAGTGATCTATCTTTTTTATTTTTTGCTTTGTCAGGCCATATGGAGTTTTATGAATTTTGAATTCGTGCACATAATTAGAAGGAAACAGCATTTGGTTTTGCTTACTTCTCTTGTTACCTGTTCTCTATTTGTTTTCATTGTCTTCAGGTTCAGTTTTTTTCCTCTGTTTTTTAAAGTAGAAAGTAGATTGCTGCAGTATGTTTGCATGTATTGCTTTATGTGTATTATACAACTATTAGAATGCTATCTCTTTGCTTTAACTAGATGGAGAATATTTTCTAATTTCCTTGGTGAGTTGTGACGTTCAAACAGAAGGTACTGTTGACAAGTATAGGACCAAACTATTCCCTCAGAATGTGGCTGACAGTGGCATGGCTGGGGCAGACTGAGGGGCCACTGGCAGTGGCACCAGGATTTATCCCTACTGCTTGTACTGGCTTTTTGGAAACCTATTCTCTTTGGATGGATACCTTGCTCAGCCTAGATATAGTAGGGAGGGCCTTGGATCTTCCCCAAAACAATGTGCCTCACCCTCTCTGAGGATTGTTGGAGGTGGGGTGGGAGGGTATGTGGAGGGAATGGGAGGATGGGAAGTAGTGGAAACTTGGATTGGTATGAATAATAATAATAATAAAAGATAGTTTGTTTTCTTTTTAAAATAAATAAATATTGAATGGCCATGTTTGCTGGGGTGTGGGTGAGCCAGTCCTGTGGATGTGAGAGCACCCGTACGCCAATGTTGTTAGGCCATTTGGAGGCACAGATAAGAGAAATATGGCCCAACCCTCACTCCTTGTTACTTGCAAGGAAGAAGAACTAGACTCAAGGACATTAGAACTGAAGAGCTGGCCCTGTCCCTTATCCACTGCAGCAAATGGAAGAAAGGGACCTACACCGCTCCTCAGCAAAAGAGTAGAGTTTGTCCTGGTAGTAGTGTGAGTGCCGATGAGCTGGACCCAAGGGCACAAGAGCAGGAGAACTGGCCCTGGTTCTGGCAGCCAGCTGCATTGTTTGAGCTTGCTGGGACAGTGCAAGGGACCTTGCCAGGACAGCAACGAGAAGGGAAAACGTACTGGCTGACCAACACACCTACCACCCATGCCCAGAACCAAGACCATATGTCAGCCTACCCCAACATCTAATTCATCTATGAATTACTAGAATATGTGAAGGGCAAGGCCTGCCTATTCAAAGCTACAGGATCTCTATGACATAGAGTAGCCATAGGAGATCCAAACAGAGTTACAGTGAGGGACCAGTATGGATAATGCAGGAGAAATCAGAGGCCTTGAACTAGGCCAAAGTCTTATTGCAATGAACACTTAAGTAAAGACGTATAAACTAAAAAATAATTACTGCACAATCAAATTTTATTTTTATATTTACAAATGAAATTCAGAGTGAAAAAACAGATTTTGTATATTTCAAATAGAAAATTAATAAAGCATGAATGTACAATATGTAATGTTCAACACTGAAATCTTATACATGCAGGTAACAGTATACAGAATGATTTTTGGTATAATTAAGAATATATATATATATAAATACATAGCTCATATTAATTAATTAAATAACTGCATATATGACTATATTATATGTAGCCATTATATATAGTTACTAAATATTTAGTTAGGAACTGATATGTACAGTTATATCTGTCTTTAAGCTTAGGCAATTTGAATTTTACTAAAATTTTATGATAGAAAGAATCATAGTAGTCACCAAATTTTAGAAGATTTTAGTTGCTTTTTTACACTTATTCACTCTTCTGTGAATCCTACCACACAGACATTTGATGTCCTTTAAATCTGAAGGCTATTTTCATAATTTGTTATCTTACATTATCTTACTGTTGCCAGTTGATGTTTCTGAAAGTTCTATTTTTATATTCTTTATCTTACTTTGTCTTTCTCTTGTTAGCTGACCCTTCTGTAAGTTCACTGATTCTGACTCTTTTCCCACCTGTAATTTGTTGATGAGATCTCTAAATTTTCATTTTAGTTATTGTACTTTAACTACACAGGATTTGTGTTTCTATTTACATATATAAAATTTTTATTCCTTATTGTTGGCAGAGGCCACGTGCTTGTTCCCAGCTGACCAGTCCCAAAATAATCACACAGAATTCTGTATTAAGTGCTATACTGTTTGGCCAACAGTTTAAGCATATTCCCAACTAGCTCCTACATCACAAACTAACCCATTTCTCTCACTCTGTGCAGAGCCACTTGGCTGTGGCTTACCGGTAAAGTTCTGTCCAGTGTCTGTCTCTGCTGGGGCTACATGGCTTCTCTCTGAGTCTGCCCTTTTTCTCTCTATATATATCTCTTACAGTCTGCGAAAGCAGCTTCTTTGTTAACCAATAAAAGCAACACATATACAGAAGTACTTCCTTCCAACACTTTATTAATATACTGCTAAGGAACATTTTCATGATTATTATTCCTGCTTCAGGAAACTGAAAATTAAAAAAAATCTTTTAATTAAATTTGTAATATGACTTTGATAGAAATTCTCTTTGGCAGTTAGAAAAATTGGATTTCTAAACCTAATAATTCTTGTTCCATCCATATGCATACAAATTTCAAGATGTCATTGTTTTTTACCACTGAGGAATACTTCATTTTGTAAATGTACCATATTTTCTTTATCCATTCTTTGGTGGAGGGGCATCTAGGTTGTTTACAGGTTCTAGATATTACAAATAATGCTGCAAATAGTTGAACATATGTCCTTGTACTATGATTGAACATCCTTTGGATATATGCCCCATAGTGGTATTTCTGGGTCCTGGGTATGTTGATTCCAAGGTTTTTGTGAAACCGCCATACTGATTTCCAGAGTAGTTGTACAAGTCTGCATTCCTACCAGCAATGGATGAGTGTTTCCTTATTCTACATCCTCTCCAATATAAGCTATTATTGGTGTATTTGATCTTTACTATTCTGACTGGTGTAAGATGGTATCTCAGAATCTTTTTTGATTTGCATATTCTTGATGGCTATGGATGTTGAATAGTTAATTAAATGTGTTTCAGCCATTTGAGATTCTTCTGTTGAGAATTCTCTATTTAGATGTGTACTGCATTTTTAATTGGATCATTTGGAATTTTGATATCTAATTTCTGATTGATATCTTTTTCAGCTAGACATAGTGGGGAGGGCCTTGGTCCTTTCTCAGAGCAATGTGCCTTGCCCTCTCTGGGGAGAGGATTGGGAGAGAGTTTGGGGAAACTGGAGGGACTGTGAGGAGGAAAAGGAGTGGGAACTGGGAATGGTATGTAAAATTAGAAAAAGGTTGGTTTGACTTTTATAAAAAGAGAAAACTAATAATTATATATTTAAAATTTCACTAATCTTATTTATTTTATGTATATGGATATTTTGACTGTATCTAAATTTGTTCACTACTTGTGTGCCAGTAAGTACAGAAGCCAGCAAAGACTGTTAGATCCCCTAGAACTGGAGTCACAGAAGGATGAGAAATTTATGTGGGGGCTGGGAAGTGAATCTGGGTCCTCTGAAAGTGCAACTAGAGATCTTTAACACAGAGCCCTCTCACTATCTCCATGTTTATAAAACTTGAATATGGGAAATGGAGAAATCTATATTGCCTTCTCTACGGACTAATCAGTTGTTGCCTCTTAGATGGTTTGTTTTTGAAGCTACAATGGAATGAGAAATTGAAAAATACAACCACAAAATGTTAAATGATAGAATGAAACAAGGCTCATTTTCCTGATTAAGATTCAGAAACATTTTTCTTCTTTACATATTATTTAGAAAACTGAAAGACTTTTATTATTCTAAATGTTTTGCTGAAAGGTAATTTTAAATTTTTTATAAATTCTCATTTATTCAAGATATTAGTAGATTTTTCTAGGTTCTTATTTCTGGTGACATAAATTTTTTACAATTGTCATGGATGATCTTCACAAAATGTTATTAGTTTCCTCTAAGGGATTTATAAATTACTTTGCCGCAGGATTTTAAGTACATTTATAAGTAGTCTCTTAAAAGATTGATTTAAATCATAATATATGTGTGATGATGGTTTGAACAAGACATATTCACATAAACTCATGTATTTGAATATTTGTCCCCAAATGATGGTGTTGTTTAAGTAGTTTGTGAAACATTTCAGAGCTAGAACCCAGTTTTTTCAGGTTCTAAATATTTTCTGCATTCCTTTTTTTCTCTCTATTTTCCATGTGTGTACAAAATGTGATCAGCAAGGTCCCTCTCCTTCTTTCCTCCATAGCCTGACTGCTGCCATGTTTTGACCACCTTGATGATGTTATTTCTATGAAATTATAAGACAAAGAAAACCCTTACTTCCCCAGTATCTATTTTGTCTGAGTATTCCATTACAAAAATAGAAAAATAACAAATATAAAATACGTACTTCAAATTTCTTTAAAATAAGTGAAATATCATGCCATCTTTACAGTGTATCAAATATGTAAGCGTTCCTTTATTTTGCATGTACAATATTTTATATATTTTCTATTTTATGATTTTTCAAATTAGATTGAAAAATCAATATATATTGCCAGTTTTTGTAATAAATTTTATGGTGGGAACAATCAATCAAATTTTGGCCATCTTCCTAATAGTTCTCTGTCATTATATCTGCAGAGTTGAACTTCTGTTTCAGAGCCTGAATGAATACAATCATATGGCTATAATTGTTACAAATTGAATTAATAATAAAATATTTGCACATTATTATAAGCAAGGCCATGTTTTACAATAAAATTAAGAGTGTTTGCAGTCACAAAACTGTTTGTGACTTTTCTTTATAGCCCTAGGTCCTTTACACCCTTGATGTATTCATCAATGTGTGTATTACAGTATGTTTGTCACAGGGAATTGTCATTTCTTTGTTCCAGTAAATTTCATTTTTTTTTTTTACTTTGTGCATAGATTGTGGCAGTGAAATTGGCTCCTCACAGTGGCTGCTGTTAACTAAAACTTCAGTGGATGTTTCACTCTCACAACCTTGAAGTTTCCGTTAATTTCCCTGGAGCTCCGTGAGCTGTCTCTTTACAACTTCTACAACTCCTTAATGCGCATGAGACTTGTTATTTTTATTTTTAAAATAGGAGAAGAAATCTAAGGTATTATAGCCAAAATTAACAATGTGAACCTCAGAAAACTCAGTAAATTCTCTTTTTGGCAAAGGTCAATATTAATGAGTATAATATAATTCTGTTACATATACACAATAAATTTTTTCAGTAGACAATTAAAATTTCCTGGGAAAATGTGATATCTGAACTACTTAGCCTTTTTTATCTTCCTAATAATATGACATAAAAATTCATATATTAGAGGTAATGGTATTAATTAAGTACAATTAAATACTTATTAGAATATTCCTAGAAGTTGATAATTCTAAGGCCTAAAATAGACCATATTCCAACACATGCTAATACATAAATTTACTGTTGATAATTACATTTTCATATAGTAATATTTCAAAATATGAATGGTTTTAAGTTGTATAAATCTTCTAAAATTTCTTTATGCTTAAATTATATCAGTTGGTGTCTAATTATGTGTTTTGGCCCACAGTTTTATAAATAACTTGAAATTTTACCCAAATTTAATCTTCATAAAAAAGAAAAACCTTACAATAATTTTGAAGAATTAGTGATATGAGGGTTCAAAGAACTGCCATACATCTAAGTGTACAATGGAATAACCATTTTAAATAATGTCAAAATTTTCTCCACTTTTACTAGATATCTTTACAGAGTTACATTTCCAATGTCATGTTTCTGTTTGACACATGAGGTATCTTTACTGAACTTATTTTACAATATAAAGTTGAACACCTAGAAATTATACTTTTGCAATTATTTCATGAATATCTTTTTAACTGTCTTGCATCATTGATATTGCTATTTGCCATAGTACTCACAGTATTATCCTTCCCTTTAGATTTTATTCCCCATACGATATCAGGAGATTTTGCAAATTTATAATCAAACATTCTAGGAAACAGTACATGGCAATTTAATCGGCATTGTAACTTCTGCAAAATTCTGTGATATGTTTTTCTATAACTCATATCCAAAATGCACTCCCCAAAGACAAATGTGGTAAAGGCTTGGCCCCTGACTTGTTACTACTGCATTTACTGAGAACTTTTGAGTTTAAGACACAGTGAAAAGTTTTAATTCATTAGAGATATTCAATCAGACTCAATACTGGGACCCCAAGTCTTTCTTGTATTTCTAAGTTCTTCCTGGATGCTATAAGGAGAATGACTTTGTCTACTACATGTTGATGCTATCATATGGTGCTCAATTTAGATCCACAAATAATGAGGCAGGTTGACCACAAGTGAAATATCTTAAAATATGAAACAGGCTAATTTTTCAGTTTTATAAATCAATCAACTCTGCTAATTTTACACTAGTAAAATATTAAAACTTAGTCTGATTATGAATATATTTCAAATAATATTTTTAAACATTAATGAAATTATGTGGCAAATTGAGAATAAATCAACACAAATTTTGCCTCCATCTTAAGAATGCCATAAATATATCATGGATAATAATGACTATTTTCGATTGTTTTTTACTCTTTAACTCTTTTGGAGTGTCTGCCAGCCAGCTCCAAAATAAATACACACAGTGTTTTAGTGTTCTCATGAATGCCCAGTCTTATCTAATTAAGCCCGGGCTTAATTCTAGTGAGTTTTTCTTAAATTATCCCATCTGTATTTTATTTATGGCTTTTTTCTTTTTCTTACATCTGTAATCTTACTTTAATGCTTACTTCATGACTAGCCCCTTCTTTTCTTGCTTCTTCACCTTCTTGCTCCCAATTCCTCTTTTTCTCTCTCTCTTTATCTTCTCAGCAGGCCAACCTTTCCTATCTTTTTTTCTGCGTAGGTATTGGCCATTCATCTCTTTATTAGAGCAACCAGGTATTTTAATCAGGCAAAGCAACACAGCTTTACAGAGTTAAACAAATGCAACATAAAAGAATGCAACACATCTTTGGATCATTAAGCAAATGATCTACAGCATAAACAAATATAACACTTCTTAAAATAGTATTTCACAACAACTGACAGCAAGACATTCTTTTTAAGTTTTATCATATACTTTGTAAAGAGTTTGCAGGTCAGTTAAGATGATTTAAGAGATAAACAATGAAAACATAATATTTACCATACTTCCTTGCTCTGTTGCTTAATTATCAGGCAATAAATATGATACTATTAAAAGAAACATATTATTCAACATTATATTTTGCCTCCTACTTAGATATAAACATTTTCTTAAAGTACCCATGCTGCTGACAGAGGTTTCTGTCCTGCCCAGTTCAACAACTGTTCAGTCCCAAAGAAATGCACAGAGGCCTGCATTAATTATGAACTGGTTGTCCCATTACCTCAGGCTTCTTATGAACTTTTATAACTTATATTAACCCATAAATTTTGTCTGTGTTAGCCATGTGGCTTGGTACCTTTGTCAGTGAGACATTCTTATCTTGCTTCCTCTGAGTCTGGGTGACAACTGCAGACTCAGCCTTACCTCTTTTCAGAATTGTCCTGTTCTTGTGGTCCCACCTATTCTTCTTGCCTGGCTACTGGCCAATCAGCATTTTGTTAAAACAATACAAGTGACAAATCTTTATAGGGTACAAGACCATAGTCCCACAGCACTTCTCCCTTTTTTTCAAAACAAAAACTTTGAATCTAATCTTCTTTATTTAGCTTTCTTCCTGACAATTACCCATAACAACTTGTAACTAACACTGTAAACAAAGAAAAGCATCCATAATCTGTTTTTTTTGGGGGGGGGGAGGATGTGGCCATAGTTTTCTAGGCTACTTCCTGCTGATTGAGGGCACTGGTAATCTTATGGGGTCCTAAAGAAAATTTAGAATTATGGTCAAGTCCTGACTGTAATATTCTCTGAGGCTTGATCATCTCAGACAGCAGTCTTGAGGTTGTTATGGATGTAGAACTCAGACATCTGGATCATCAGCTCCTATCAGGGATTTCTCAGTGAGCCTTCATGGATCAAACCTTATTTTTCTTAGCCCAGAATGAACCCACAGCCTCTCCTTTCCTGTGGAAACAAAAGAAAAAGCTCTTCTCCAAAGCACATATTTTGACTTAAATTTTGAAGTCAAACCATTTTCAAAATATATGTGTTGGATTAATCCAGCAGTGTTTATAATCAAATGTTTTTAGCAGTTGTTGCTCCTTCCTCAGGCATCAAACAACTCAAAGACAACACAATAACATACACTATCCAGATTCTCTGTGTTTTTTCCATCTTTACATGACTTTTTTTTAACTCTATTTCTTTTATTTTAAATTTTGTTTATTTGAGACAGGGATTCTCTGTGTATCTTTGGATGTCCTGGAACTCACTCTATAGACCAGGCTGCCCTTGAACTGTCAGAGATCTTCCTGCCTCTTCCTCCCAAGTGTTGGGATTAAAGTTGTGTACCACCACACCCAACTACTTTAATTTTTAAGTATTAATATTATTATTATTTTTCCTCCTCCTCCCTCCATTTTCTCCCCACCCCACTCCCCATCCACTTCTCAGTGAAGGTAAGGCTTCCCAAAGGGAGGTAAGAAATACCAGCATATCTTTTTGACCAAGTCCCTCCCTACTATATCTAGACTGAGTATCCCTCCAAAGGGAAGGGAGGAACAATAATAGGAGTAAAGGGATCAAGACCATGTAAAGGACAGCCACTGAAACAGCTTACCTGAGCTAATGGGAACTCACTGACTAGGGCCTGAGTGTGGGCAAACCAGAATAGGACCAAACAGTTGTATGGCTCGGGAAAACTGTGGGACCACTGGTAGTGGGATGAGGATTTATCCCTACTGCTTGAAACAGTTTTTTGATCCTAAGATTAAAAAAAAAAACTTACATTAAAGCTCTTAAGATCATATGGAAGGAAAGAACAATATGGCAATCTGTCCTCTGACTTCCTAATATACGCATACACACACACACTTTGTAATTTTCCTTTCTTCTACAATATGAAGTCATAGGTATTTTGATTACCAGTACCAAGGAATTACCTTCACTTCAGCAAACTTCCTGAAAATTAGTTAAGAAGGAGAGATTATTTATCTAAAACACTTCCCTTTATAATTACAGACTGATTGTTGCATCTTCCCTTCTATATTTAATTACAAATAAGAATAATTGCATGACATTAGAGATATTGAAAGGGAATCCCTGATCCTTACTTTCAATAGCAAAACACAATGGCAACTGTATTCAGAGATTCCTTTAAAGTACTACCTTTTCTTCAGTCCTTCCATGTGTTTATAATTCAAGTTAATGACTGTTGTCCTTGCTTAGAGTAAGTGTGAACCTCATTCCCAACTTGATCATTAACTCAGAACCCCAAGTCATAGCTGTTGAATTAACTTTATCATCACATTCAAAGGGAAGAGCATACATGTTACTACTCCACAGTAAAGCACAAAGCTGCTACAGTAGGCCACACAGCAGTGCCTCTAGAACACAAAGATTCATCAGTGGAATGCAATGGAAAGCTCAGAAACAAAACTGAGGTCTTTTGCTGTGTTGCTACTATGTGATAGCTCACCACTAAATATCTTTCTGTGATTGATTTATGGTTCTTGGCTTGGTTCAGGTTCTAAGGATAACTGCCTTTACTATCACTTGTCAACTTTGCCAAGGAAAGTTAGGTCCCTGATTGTGATAGCTCCAGGGCTTCACTTTGGTATTTGTCACTTTCACTGGTCACATGCTGTTCAAAGTATTCCCAGCTATGCAAATAACCCTCATCCCAAGTATATTTTCTGGCAGTGGAGAAATGTATACAGTATACTCTTGGGTGATGATTGCCTAGCTCTAATATAAATTGAGCCTTTTTCCATGCTTATTTAAACCTCTCTCAAATGTAAGCAGTTTAAATACAGAATATTCTCTGATGATCATGGTTTTTATACTGAATGATTATTAAGAATCCCCAAATTGAATTGTGATTTTTTAATCCCGTCTGCTAAAGGTCAAATCCTATGGTTATTACATTTTTCTACCATGTTTTTTTTTTCTTACTCATCAGTTTTTTTCTCACTGGTTCTACATTTTTAGGTTCCCAGGAAAGACTCTTGGATATAGACCTAATGCATGATCTCTTATGTTTATATGCTGCCAACTATAGGGGATGTCAGACCTCTATTTCATCCTTCCATTTGTTTCAATTTTACTGCCATATCAAAGGCTAGTGATACATTCACAAAGAAGTGAACATCTGTGTGAATGAGCTTTATCTACTGTAATTCTCCTCTTACATAGGCAAGTTTTCCCTGGATAGACAACTACATCTCAGTTATATGTCTAATTGCAAATAACCAAGGCCATGCAACTGCCACAAAGCCTGATTATAATCCCATATATTCATATTCACATCTCTTCAGGAGAAGTCCCACAGCACAATTGATGTCCAGAAATAAACTAACCAGAGAAGCATTTGAAAGTAATAACTTCCCTTTTCTTGCAGTGAATGTTGAGGAATGCAATTGAGGCTGATCTAAGTGGATGGTACCATTTCATATGTGATAGGGAATAGTGTGCCTACTCACTTTAGTGTTGCTCCTTTTCCCTGCAATGGGTGGTAGGGTATGGAACCAAGGGCAAAGCATGATTCCAAAATGAGTGTAGCTCATTTTTTATGAGCATACAGATATGGCCCAAATATTGATGAAAGAGAAAATACATTACAGTAGCTGAAAGTAGCCAATATTATGGAAATATAAGAAGGCCATGGTGGGTTGTGGTTTGTTTGTTAGTTAAGATTTTTGTTTTGTTTTGTTTTACTGAGACATATTAAGAAAGTTGAGAAATGCATCCTGTGGTCTATCACTTTCTGTTTATGTCCTGCCAATTTTTATTGCTGTATCACTCATTTCTTCTGGGATGTATAGCTTGACATATATCAGTTCTATGCTAAGAATTCGACTTCTTAAGACAGTAAGGTTTTTAAGTTGACTTTTTTTAGAAGTTTATACATTTTATTTTTTATGGTACTTTTACAACTGTGAGATTAGATTAATGACATTCCTAATGACAATCCGTTAATACGCTTTGCTCTGTACCAAACATTACAGAAAAAGTCACCATGCTGGACTTTCATGTGTCAAAATTTATCACTCAATAGCAACTGAAAAAATAATAACACATTCAAAATTATGGGAAACACCATTAATTTATCATTTAGAACAAATATTTCCTCCATGAAAATATTATTTAAACATAACCTTATGTCTTTTGGAAGTGTCCTTTGTCACCCATGCATTATACCTTTTGGATTTGAAAACATTAGTATCTCATAATGAATTTTGAAAGATATGATGATATTTTAAAATTTCAGAGTGGGCAGTTTACCAACCATTTGCAACACCAGCTTGATTTCTAATAATAGTAGTTAATATATATCATACTTTGCAATATCATTGAAAACCAATGAAACATGAAATTAAAGAGGTTGAACATTGATTGATTCATTTAATATCCAATTTGGGTAATTAATCTGAGGTTGTAATTAGATGTATTTCCTGAGGGGACATTTCTCTGAGGGGAGTTACCTTCTAGTCCTATGCTTTACATGTCTAAGAATAAAATGAAATATTTATTATTTATTCTCTGGTCTTCTAGATACAGCGCTTCATCAGCATTCTCATGCGTGAGTCTCAACTGTATAACTACATGGTGAGTCATCCCTCATGTGTCGTCAGCAGTGTAACAATAACTAACACTTAGCTGGCAAGACCATGACACACAATCTTCTTCACAGAGACTATTTTCAGAAGCTGTCTGAATTTCAAGTATTACCAATTTCCATATAGATTTTTGGTGTGGTCTTGAATGAGAATGTGATAAGATTATTTGTGCCAAACTTGCTTCGTTAGTATTTTTGATGATATCAATTCCTTGAAGAACTCAGGACACTATGGGGCAGTAGAAAGGATTTTGTAGGACCTAATATAACTTGGTCATAATTCCATTTGTGGAATTGTGGAATTAAAAAGGGGAACCAGGAAAAAATTGCCACCAAAAAATTCTGAAATATGTTATGACCAAATTAGTTTAAAATCAAGTAAAATAATTATTCTGAAGTCTTTAAAACAGTACCCATCCCTGTGGCAAAGCAATACTTTTCACTGTAGCCCTGGTAGTGAATATACTGCACATACACTTTGTCCTGAACATCACTTAACCCTTGGAATACCTCAGTTGATACTGAAGATTCTCATATGTTATAAACTGTAATGTTCTGTTATATATAGAATATTGCAACCTTGTAGACACACGGCTTATTTACATATGGACAACTTTATATTTTTCTACCATGATTTTCTTATATGTATCAAATGAGTACATTTTCATTGTAATATGTTGTATTATTTGATTTAGATATTGCTGTCTGACTTGTTGGCTTTAGTTTCACAAAAGAAATTATTAAGAGAATTTTTGTTTTTGTTGAAGATATAATTCTCATGGGCTCCACAAAATGTTTTTATAATTTGTCTGCCAGTTTTTATATTTGAAGCAGTATTCTTAGCATTGATTATTATAATAAAATCAAATTAATGACTAACTCTGAAAATATTGACAATTTTGTACATTCTGCATTATCAAATATTTAGCTAATTGAATTCTTTATAAAATAAGTAACCATATCTATCTCATTAGCATGTAAATTTGCCTTTTACAAATTTATAATTATATTTCTATTAAATAAATGTTAGAAATGAATTTATCAGTATATAATTATCATAAATCTTTGTATTTCTGTCTGTTACATATATGTAGTTTGAGATATATAAAACTTTCTTAAGTGAAAATGGGTCATAGGCAGTAAAAGCTTAAAGACTCTTATGTAGAGAATCAAGTTCTAGGAATTAAGAACTTTTGAAAATATTTTATAACTTTTCTTCAATGTGCCATTGCACTGGGTTAACTATCTGTGGCCCATTCGAGTTGCAAGTATTCAATCTTTCTCTTTGGGAACAATCTCAATGACTCTAGTATTAAGTTGCAATGGCTTTAGAAAAGGTTGCACAGGACAAGCACAGCCACTTGTAAAGTGATACTAACGTCTTTCTTCTACTTGAAACCTAGGTCTTTACCTGTGAAGTGGTAAGCAGATACACTCAACACACTACAACATATAACATGAAAAATTGATGATATTTTCATATCTAAGTACTTGAGTTATTTCTATAATAATCTATTAATGTGCTGCATTCATGCTACTGAATTCCAAGGACTAATTTTTGCTGCCTGGTTCGAGTTTTGGAAATTTTCTTTATTACGTCTTCTGATCCTTCTTAGTATGACTATGAATATGCATTTTATGGCTTAAATATTAATTATTTTCTGAGGATTAGTTGAAATCTAAGCCACATTTGAAAACTGTTTCTTTCAGAATAAAATAGGTATGGTTATGCTTTATGAGTAGCTTAAAGTCTTTTGACAAAATTATGTTTAATGTAGAGTAAGAGATAGTCACATGTTTCTTATTTGTATGTTACTTATTGTTGTGATTTAAAGTTCCAATTAAATATCCTAAGACTTAGTAATATTTAAGAATAAATATTTAGTAATACTTATATTACTAAATAAATATTTAGTAATATTTATAGTAATTATCATTATTCATTAATCATTTTGTACTTTATATTTCAAATTATCATGAAAGTTTTTAAGTAAAATTTCTCCATAAAAGTGTAATGTAATTGCAATTTCTTCAGTAATGTTATTCAAGTTGAAGCTATAGTAGCTAAGATCAATAGGAGGAAGGCAAACTTACACTCACATATTACTTTTGCCTATTTATTTCCTTTCCCCATTACTTTGACGATTTCTATATTTGCATTAATTCTAAGAGATTATGAAACAAAGAGTTATACATTTTTACTGTTTATTTTGGACTGCATTTGCTAAGAATTTTCCATCTCCTAAGATGATCTCATATATAAATTTTCAAAAAGAAATTATTTTCCACTCAAAAATTAATTATTGGTTAAAATAAGATGTTCAAGGAAAAACAATCTTCTGGAAGCTTTAAGACATTTTGTCTAAAAACAAAAAAGCCTCAATTTTTATGTATGGCAGTCCTCTGAAATACAGCAAAACTATTTCTGCTTTACATAATGTTTTGAGTGATTTTTTTAGGACGGTAGTGATAGGAATATTGTATATTTAAAGCAGACTGGACTTCATAATGAAACTTCTTTGAAAAAGAATACAAAACCAAAACACAGATACAAAATGGAAAAACAGAAATGAAGTAGTTTATTCTAGAACTTCCCTGTAGCTTGAAAAAATGTAGCACATCATTACAACGTGCAATCCCAATAAGGTATGTAGTAGGCAAAGCATAAGCTAGAGTGTGAAAATGTTTCTAGCTGCATATATGTATGTGTACGTAACCAAATACTTTTTAGCAAGAAAAGCATTTTTCCCCAGAACTGCCTGACAGATTCACAATTCTCATGATCAAACCGTGAGAACCATCAGACCTGGTCACATCTAAATTAAAATGATTAGGTGTGGATATTTCTGTATTTTAAGAACAAAAGAGATTCTTTGCTTCTGTGCACCAGCTTTCTCATTAGTCTATTTCCACTTGTTCATAACATATGCAGATAAATCTATGGACAATATGGCCATAGTGTTAACCTCCTCTTATTATCATGTAGATGATTAATACCAAATAAGATAAAACGTTTAATATGTTCTAGGGTTGGCAATAAAAGTTTCTCTGCTATATCACAAAAATATTTTAACATAGAACTGCTATATATTTTTACATATGTGTATGTGTGCCAGATGGATATTTATGTTATATGTGCACAAAAATAATATTATGTATATATTATACCCTTACAAAATATACATGAATACTAACCTCAAGTTTAAATGTTATTATTTTAATCATAACTGTATTTTGGTTCCATGTCTTTTTTTTCTCTGAATTGCTTTCTCTCCTCATATGTCAGTAAATCTTTTTTTAAAATCATTTTCAATATTCTCAAGAATGAGAAAAACACATCCTGCCTAATTGGTAAATTGCATAGCAAAGTGCCATTAGTTGTAAGGCAGAGCTCTGCCTTCTCAATATTGCCTCACTTCATTTGTCATTCTTCCACACGTTTGAGTGACAAATGCAAAAACCACAATCTGACTTTTGTAAAACACAAGAAATGCACAGTACCTTATAAATAGTCTTTTTTGATTTCTCTAAAGAGAGGTGTGTGTACATGTGTATATGCAGGAGGCTCAGTCAAAAAATCTATAATTAAAACAACATACATGCATCAAGGATGATTAAGCAAACACTACAACTTAATTGTAGCAGAAAGGGTAATGCATATCAAATTAATACCCACTAAGCTTCCCATTTAAAGTCAGGCTTGCTCAGTGAAAGGTAAAGTTGCTCAAATCAACCAAGAAAGCAAACATTATTTTAAGCACCAGGAATTGAAAGTACAGAACATTAATAACCAGCAATTTCTAGCTTTAATCCATGCAATTAAAAAGGTCAGAGTGTTAATGTTGATAAAGGTCTCTTAAAAAGAGAAGTACTAGATGATACCCTAATTATTAATCATCATCAAGAAATGTTCTGGCAGCAATTACCAAAGAATCATAACGCAAGTTTCTGAGAAGATTCATAGTAATGAAAACCATTTTGTCACCCAAACAAACTTAAAATGCATTAAGTTACATGCACAAAGAGAGAGGTGCACTCCACATATCTAACACAATTGTTATAAAATATGTAAAACTTGCCATATAATCTGACCATATATGGCTATAATTAGATTAATTGACATGTGTATAATTTATAGAGATAAATGCAAAATATTCTACCTATTGATTGCAATAACATATTTCATGCTTGAAAGTGCTTGAGTATTTATCACAGGATTTTTTATTAAAATTAATTTTAAACATTAAAGAAAAGGTAGCTAATTCTCCATAGAAAATTTTACCAAATTTTATGATTAAGAAATATCATTTTTAAAATGTATGTGTATGTAAGGGTATCTATAGTGGTATATTATTTGCATTTTAATAAATATATCTTGCCTGAAGACCAGAGTCAAAGATAAAGCCACTAGAGGTAAGGAAATGGTGATACACACATTTAATCCCAGGATTTGGGAGAGAGGCAGATGGATCTCTGTGAGTTCAAGGCTACTCTGGGCTACACAGGATCAATGAAGAAACAAATCCAGGTGGTGTTGGCCTACACCTTTAATCCCAGTACTAGGGAGTCATGCCTTTAATCCCAGCATTAGAGAGAGGCTTAGTCTGCTAGGTTTACAGTTGCCCAGCCTTGGGAGAGATGAGATTTGTGGCTTATCTGCCTTGTTATTCTAGATTTTGGTTGAACCCCAATTTCTGTCTCTGAGTTTTTATTATTTATTCTACAGGTATTTATTGGTGTATAGCTATTATATTGACATGAATACTGATTTTAAGTTTAACATTAAATCATATTTATCTCAATAAATTAATTATACTTATTGATTGGTAATTATAATTATTAGAGAAAAAAGTTGCTTTGTGGTTGGTAGAGTATATAGAGGCACACACAGTATGCCTTTCATCAGTATGACAAAATGTTGAAATTAGTTAGATCTGTAACTACACATTGTGAACGTACTAAATTTTAAATGTTCACTTTCAAAGAGCCAATAGTAAATTATGTGAATGTGTTCCATTAATATTATTTAGCACCCTGAAATTTGAATTTTGTAATACATTTTTTTAAAGTTCTTGTATCATCTTTTTACATTCCAAATGCAGCATCTGTTTGAGGATATTCAAAACACGTACCTTGTGTTGGTTCTACACACAGTGCTTCTATCTACTGACATAGTTTATTTCAGGCTGATGTACTCCACTTCCCGAGTTAAAGGCAATCACAATAATTTAAGAAAAAAAAAGAGATGTTGTGTGGGAAGTCATTCTACATATGTGTTGCTTTGATTGATTAATGAATAAAACTGTTTTGACCAGTGGCTTAGCAGAATAGAGCACGACAGGAATTGCAAGCAGGAAGAGAGGAAAAGAAGGAAGAGTCAGGGAGAAGCCATGTAGCTGCTGCAGGCGACAGAAGCCAGATGTAACTTTGCCAGTTGGCCATGACCTTGAGGTAATGCCAGATTAATGGAGATGGGTTAGTTTAGGATACGAGAGCTAGCTAGAAATGTGCTTAAGCTATTGGTGAAACAGTATTGCAAATAATATAGTTTCTGTGTGATTATTTCAGGTCTGGGCAGTTGGGAATGAACAAACAACCCTCCTCTTATAGACATGGCTCAAGGAGTTTTTAGATTAAAAAACAGAAGATATTTTGTCATACTAAATAGGCCAAGGAAAATGATGATGTCCATACAAGAGCAGCAAAGCAAGAAAAGTGATTCTAGCATGGTGCAGTGGTGCATGCCTTTAATCCCAGTACTCAGAAGGCAAAGACAGGTGACTATTTGTTAGTATAAAACCATTCCATTCTACACAGTAACAGCGTATCCAAGCCTATATAGGGAGAAATGTCTCAAAAAACAAACTAAAAAAGGAAGAGGGAAAGTAAAAAAAATAAATAAATAAAACAAAAATTAAAAAAAAAGGAAGAGGAATGTGGCACCGAGGCAACAGTCGGGTGACCAAACTGCAGACAAACACTGGCAACATCTCGGACACCCTTTAGAAAGCGAGAGTGCAGAGTCTGCTCTGTGATGTCAAGCACTTCTGGGCTGGCTCCTACTTTGCCTCCAATTTTTACAAGCGGGTTCTGTCTGTAGAGACTGAGTACACCTTCCCACTTGCTGAAAAGGTCAAGGCCTTCTTGGCTTATCCATCTGCATTTGTGTCTCCTGCCACCACTGTTTTCCTGCTGCTACTGCAGCCCCAGAGAAGGCTGAAGCCAAGAAAAGTCGGAGCAATCAAATGAGGATATGGAATTTGGTTTCTTTGACTAATCCTTTCAAAGCAACCAACTCAGACAACTTATTTTGAGAAACATGAAAATAAAAGCTTACTTCTGTTAAAAAGAAAAAGGAGAAGAGAAAGAGGAAGAGGAGGAAGAAGAGGAAGAAAAGGAAGAAGAAGAAGAAAAGAAAGGAAGACAAAAAGAAGAGTGATTTTAACGGGAGATCACACACACGCTCACACAAAACTAAGATGTCTCTACCACATTGCTTATCACATAGAAGTTATGATAAACTTCTTATTCATTGCTTCTGACTTATTTTAGGAATATTTGAAGGCTCCACTTATTAATTCGAATATGAGTTTCAATGTCTTTCGTGCTTTAAAACAAAAAAGTGTACTTCTAAGTATAATGCAAGTGTAACAAGGCATATTTAATAGATAAGTTGCACTAGGTTTTATTACATAACACATAATTTGAATTTCATATTATGAAAATTAAAATGAACATTTCCAAATTAAGTTTAAATATCACATGAATGAATGAGAAGGAATATAGCAGTCTGACTCTAAAGTGAAAAAATATACTGTGCTTGCTTTGCACTTAAATGATGATGTTTGAAACATTCCAAGTATATGAAAGCTCACAAAGAGTGAAACTTCAAGGACATTTTAAGCAACAATTTGCTGCTGTTGAATAAAGCCCACTCATCTATAATGAAGTCTGTCTTATGTTCTGCAGTGGAGCATTCATAATTTGAATAAAACCATTAACATTCCAGCTCAGGTTACAATGTGTGCACAATGACTCACAAAACTCATCCGACTGAATGCTGATTGTGAATCTAACAGTTATGAACAATCAAGTATATTTTAGTTTATTGCAAATGCTGTATGAATTTATTAACCTTTCCGTATATTGCTATTTAGGCTTAGGATTCATAGTTCCAAAAATAACTCCCAGAGCTCTCATACAATTTTTGATATGGTTTTTAAATATTCTTAGACCATTGCAAGAGAGTTGTTAAATTAGAAAAAGGAAAACAGAGAGATCTAAAAAACACTTTTAGGTTTAATCCTCTAAGATAAGTTTTATGTGATAGGTTTTTTTAAATTTTATAACATGAAAATTTATTTTGTTTTAATTTTAACTGTTAATAATGTATGATATTTAACTACTAGTTTGAAAGCATAGTCCATTTTATAATTTTTTTCTTAAAATAATATTATTTTCAAATTATTATTAATAGTATTTGTGGAGACAGTCCACGGGGTATAAAGCACATACCACAGAAGTGTGTAGACTAGAGTTCGCTTCCACACCACTCATATGAATGGTGGGTGTGCACGACACTCAGTTAAATTTCAGTTCAGGGAAGGCAGCGATGATAGATCCCAGTAGCAAATTGTATTACTGTATGAGAAGAATAGATGAACTTTGGGTTCAAGTAGAATAACATGCCTATTATATAAGTGGAGATAAACTGTGGAAAACACTTGACATTAAATCTTTCCGTTTTATGCCCCTACATGGATTTGTGCTCACTTTCATACAAACACTCACATACACCAATACTATGTGGGACAGTGGTTTGTACCCTGTAAAGATTTGCCACTTGTATTTGTTTAATAAAATGCTGATTGGCCAGTCACCAGCAGGAAGTATATAGGCAGGGCAATGAGAACAGGAGAATTCTGGGAAAAGGAAAAGCTCAGTCAGCAGTCGTCACCCAGATGCAAAGGATGCAAGATGAGAACACTTCACTTATAAAAGGTACCATGCCATGTGGCTAACACAGACAAAAATTATGGGTTAATATAAAATGTGAGTTAGTAAATAAGAAAATTTTAGCTACTAGGCCAAAACCTCTGTGTGTTTCTTTGAGACTGAATGGCTGTGGGACTGGGTGGGACAGAAACCTCTATCTATATACATGTTTATGCACACACAATGTGATCAGTAAGTAAATAAATAAACGAACAACTAATTTTTGAGTGTTTGATCTTGTAATGACACTTTTGTTTTTAAAGCACTATTCTACAGATTGTCATATTTCAGAAAAGTGTTCTTATATTTTGCAGTAGTAGGGGTTGAAACTTATGAGAATGTAAATTATAATAAACTTTGCCTTCAATGATGATTGTGAAAATTATGACAGTGTATCTTTTAGGTTTTCTGATAATGGATATAGACTATAATGTATTCAGTTCTATAATCTCTGATATTGCTTTGACATGTACTTTTCTTAAAATTAGAGGGAATACAAGCATAGGTATCACTTCCATTTTCCATTTGCTTGAAAATGATAATTTTTTACTGGATAATGTTAAGAGAAATTAAAAGAAAGAGGAATTCAGTCAAATTACAATAATAGCAACTGTTTCTCATAGTTACCCAGAATTGTGTCTCATTGCCATCCAGGATTTCCAATATAAATCCCTGGGCATCATCTGTATATGCTCAATTTTTTAATAGGTTTAGTACTTCTGAGGTCTTCACACACATAGTGCCTAACAACTCAACTAAGAAAAGAACAGTATTTAAGCAAAAGCGGTAAGTCCCCATGAGACGGTTGCTCTGGTTCCAAGACAATTTGAAGTTATCAGTTCAACAATTGTTGTTTTCTTTCTTCACTAATTTCAATTATGAGTATTAGCAGGCGTGTCGGGATCAAGTCCTAATACTGTCATTCTTGTTGCTATGGGTAAATCATTTCTCTACATCCTCAGAAACATTAAGTAAAGTTTTATCATTGCTGATTTTAAAGCAAATCCAAAGAATCATCAAGAAACTTTTAAGTAGTCATCAAAGTTAAATATGTACTTGCAAGAACTGTAGGATGTTATGGTCCTTGTTATGTCTTATTCTTTCACAAGGATTAAGGTGGAGCTTTTCAAAAGCTACATAAACTATGATATAACAAAGACTGTATTCTGAAGCAGGTATGAGGATCTAGAAATTCTACCAGGGATGGAACCATGAACCACATTATGGAAGAAAAGAACAGATTCCTACATGTTGTACTCTGACATTCACACACAACTATACACAAAAGTAAATGGTTAATTAATTAATTAACTAATTAATAAAAACAATTTAAAATAATCTAGATAATTTCTGTTAAGATGGGAATTGAAGAATTTTATATGAATTAATATAAATGATAAATGGTATTTTCTGAACCCATATGTTACTGTTATATGGAAGATATAATTATTAAATAATTGTTTAGGATATATATATTTTTATATAAGCAAATTTAGGCTATATTTTTAGTTTAAATTTCTAACGCAGCAAATACTGATAGTTACAGGTCCCAATCAAAAGTTTTTGGAACTCTGTGTTATTTTTTTGTGTGTAAAATAGTTCATAAATAAAAGTGTGAACCCATTGCACAGACATTTGCTTTTGGGTTTGTTAAAATATCTTTTTTCAGGAATTTACTTAATACTGTTCTGATCAGGATTCAAATGTCAGCTCTCATAGATTTTCTATGAAAATAAATTTAAACACCTCTGTGCATTTAACAATAACATTGTGTACATTGTTGTGTATTAACTTTGCAACTATTTAAAAGTGCTGGAGAGATTATTTGCATTTATTAAACTGCATCTACTTTAACTCCTCTGTTGAAAGAGATAGCTCATATTTATGAATATATTTTTGCACAATATTGAGTCCACACAAAGAATAGATTTCCATGCCAGTTCTGTCCAAGTCATAGTATAATAAAATCAGTTATCATCAGCAAATAAAATGATGCGGCGCTTTGATGGTGACTCCCTAGGTCTCTCATTTCCTCCTGAGACATGCTTTCACTAACACAAGGTAGTAGACGAGCTCTTTAAGTGAAGTTCATAGTATACCTCTGACTGAGACTGTTTTTTCCATGACACCAAAGCATTATTTGTGTTGTTAACATGACATTTCCTGGGGATCTGCTTCTGAAAAATTCATAGGTACTTGAGTCATTTTTCATGTACCGTGTTATGCATAAGCATCTTGCTAAAATCATTGTGCACAAGTATTCTTTCCATAGAAATTTATTATCTGTCTGTTAGAAAGTTTCCTCATCAACAAATTTATGAGAAAAATAAATTCAGTCACTGAATCTCTCTCA
>PVIU01012956.1:0-57879 GCA_004026605.1 Ondatra zibethicus | reverse complement strand
TACAGTGCATTTTAATGTTTAAGTAATTTTAAGGGAACAGTTTTGTTTGTATTCTTCTTTATTGTTAATTCAGTGACTCATTCAAGAGATTGTTACTGATCAGATCCTGACTCTGAATTTTTGAAAGATAAATTTTCATCCTGATAGATTAATAATCCACTATATTCCATTATTACTTCTTAAAAGAGGCTTTTAAAAAATGATGCCTTACTCAACTGTTAGCGACAATGCACATCTTCCTATAGGTATGATCTTAAAGACCACTTTGGTCCCGGCATGTTGGCTGCATGCCTATAATCCCTGCACCGGGGAGACTGAGGCAGAAGAGCGCAATCCAGCCTGGGATACACTGCAAGACCCTTAAATAAATAAATTCTTTAAAGAAAGATGAAAGAAGGATTTCATCATCTCAGTGATTAAACACTTAGGACCTGGACTTTTAAAATTCTTGTTCTTAATCAGTAATTGATGTTGATCCTTAGTTACTGAGGCTCTGTTCAATGGATTATGAAAATAATTTAATGATTTAGTCCTCAGTAGACCACAGGATCTTACAAGTCAGTGGAATTTTTAGTTGAGTTTCCTCATTCTTCGTGATTTCTCATTATTGTCTTTTAACATCCTGAGCTATGTTAATTTTTTTCCAAATTGAATGTATGGCACAGTTCAAGAGCAGCTAATGGTGCCTAAAATGGTGAGTTCTTTGGGCTACTCTTTCTACAAATCCCTCTCTTTACCATCCTTGTCCTCTGAGATTTTTCCATTGCCTTTGTTAAATATGCATATTTCCTAACATGTTTCTGAACGCACACATCATATATGCTGTTAATATTGCTATGTCTTACCAAAGGCTATCATGTCTTTGCCCCTGTTATAGTGTTTCTCATTTAATATGTATTTTTCAATAATGTGCTGTCACTTTGATATTTATTTTCTCATCTATAGTCTCTGCCCTTTGGGTTTATGGTTTTTGGTGCGGGAGTTATGTTTTATAATCATAAAAACAGAACTCATTTTAATTGAGTTCTTGTGGGTGGGGAGCTATAAGTAAAATAAAAGTTATATTTCGGTAAAGCCTGCTCACACGAGCCAGCATGCAGGTCCCTGTAAAACCCATGTGCATTCCCTTCTGGTTCACTAACCACGAAACTGACTACTTTCTCCATCTTTGTCATCCAGTTCCAGGAGCGCAGCTGCCAGGAGCACTTGCCATGCTGAGACCCAGGCAGGCCGTACCAGTAAGGGCCCTAACTGCGTGTTAGATACCTCCTGTTCTTGTGGCAGCACCGCCTGTGCTCTGAATTCCGTTCTTCCCACCATCCCAACCTCTGAGCTCTCTGTGCCCCACCCCCTCCTTGTCTGCCCGGGATCCGAGCTGCCTGAGGTCACCCACAGCTGCAGTGGCGCCCTGAGGTTGACAACTGTGTGCTGGCGGGGTCTCTGTGGCCAGTCCCCGACACCCAAACCCAGGTGGTCCTGCGCCCCAGTTCCAGTAACCTCTCGGTGGCGTCGGATTACGCCCCTCACTCTGTACCCCGCTGCCCAGGGTCCCCCAACGCCCGAGGTCTTCTCACCTAACCTGAGAACGCACTGAAGTTGCTTGAGGCGCTAGCAGACCAGGCAAACTCGGAGACGCAAGGGCTACACAGGACCTGCAGCAAAAGCGGGCGCGCGCAACCGTGCATACACACACACACACACACACACACACACACACACACACACACACACACGTATCGAGATGTCCTTGGCACCCTCCCCCAGCCTGGGTGAGCGCCACACAACTGGCAAGTCCCAGTTCCAAACTGTAAGGGATACTTATTGAATCCTGAGAATCGGGCTAAGCAGTGTGGCCACTGAGGGGCATTCCACACACCCACAAGACAAGGAGGATGCCATCCCGCCAGTCCCCACGACTAAAGGCCCCAGGAGAGGAAGTCCGAAGTCTCTTAGACAAGTTTTGCTTGCAAAATGATGCAGTAATTGTGTAGTCCTTCCCTCGGGTCCACTAGATGATTGAGCCTGGATGCCCTGGGAGAAGCTGCCTTCTAGTGTCTGTTATATTTCTAAATAAAAGTTGTATGTAAATGACCTCAACAAACACTGTATTGTGTAAGGGACACAACAGGCATTTTCATTGCCTCCTTTGTTTTTATAAGAATTGCTTGGATTTTTTTTTTTTTTGAGTTTTGCGTCTTTGTAAGGAAAATGCATTTTTGTTATTTCTAATCATATCTCATATTTGTTTCTTAACCTAGAGGAAAATTATTAAATCCCAAATTCTCCGTTTGCTTCCAAACTCCACTTCCAACTTACCTAAGTGTTTAGAGTACAGAAATGGCGTTGCACGGTTCACTGTTTTTTCTTTTGGAAACCCTGGCTTTTTCCTTGAAACAGCATGGAAAGTTCTCACGGGCCTATCCAGCTGGAGGCCCGAGCCGGATGGAGATGCTGGAAACGCTTTAACAATGCGGCAGAATTAAAGTCCAGTGCCTACGATTCCCAAAGGGACATCGAACTGTGCTTGTGGATGTGGGTGTGTGAGGATGGATGTGTGTTCCCGGGTTTGGGGTGGGGTGTGTGTATGGCGTGTGAATTGTTAATGTTGGAGGTTGGGAGGACTGCGATTCTCAGAAAGGACTTCTTCGAGACGGGGCTGTCTCTGCAGCTCGGGAGCCTGTCCTGGAACTCACAGAGATCCGCCTGCCTCTGCCTCCCGAGTGCTGGGATTAAAGGCGTGCGCCACCTCCGCCAGGCCCAGAAAGGGCTTCTTGAAGAGAAGTTGTCTGCTGCAGACAAAATCCCACCAACTTGTAAGGACAACTGGACTTGAGATCTAAACTTTGTCAATTCACATAAATTTGTCATTGTCAAGGGTGAGGAATGGGAACTACCATGCAGTACTGATAGGAGCCTAAATGTAAATGGTGTTGTCTGTGGGTGTTTGTCTGTGTATCCTAAATGTAAATGGTGTTGTCTGTGGGTGTTGTCTGTGTATCCCCTGTACTTAATTTGAGGGGTAGTTTAACCCTCTAGTTTCTGTGTGATCACATCGTTACACCCATAGCACTGTCTCAATGTTTTGTAGATTTTGACTCCACTCTTCCAGTTAAAGCCCCTAAAGTTATGTATATGGGCACTTTATGCCATCTCCTAAATTACAGGCTATCCTCCCTAATATTTATTAAATAGATCATTATAAGAATGCAGAATCCAAATACCAAATCCTGAGTTGCACATTAAGTGACCTAATCTAGAGTTCAGCCTGTTCAAAGAAAATAAATATATTTTTCACTGGACATTGAGATATATAACGGAAAAAACCAAACTTGCCTTTCCCCTTAGATGGCTCTTGTCAAAGTAAATTTCAGAAAAACAATAGAACCAGCTATGAAAACTAAAACATGTATCTTCTTTGTGATTTGCAGTAGGCAAGGTTTTGAAATGAAGTCACAAAAAATGCTAATCACAAAATTACAGACTGGAGTAAATAAAAATTTAATATTTTAGTGAAAAAAGGCAAAATACAAAAACAACAAGCATACATAACCAGGCGTGTAAATCACCCCATCAAAATCAGCAAGAAAAAGAAAAAGGCGGGGAAGAACAAACATGTCAACAAACAGGCCAGTGGCCATTGGCTTTGCTGGTCACTGGGAGAATGAATGCAGATGGCGTCTCTCATGCTGTAGGATGCACACCAGCACAGGTAGGTGTGCATGTGATGCCTAAACATATCAGGTGCTGCCTGGGATGGGGACACAGCACTGTCACACGCTACCGAGAGCAGCAATGTAAGGCAGCGTTTGTTCTCAACCTCCTGACTCTGTGACCATTTACAGACATTCCCTCATGTTGTGGTGACTCTCAACCAGAAAACTGTTTCACTGTTATTTCATAACTGAAGTTTTGCTATGGTTAGGAGTTATAATATAAATATCAGATATGCAGAGTATCTGATGTGACATGACAAAGGGGTTGAGAACCACTGGTGTAAATCCTAACAGCTATTTTTTTTGTGTATCTTATAATGAAAAGTACATGTAAACCCCAGTTCTTTCTCCAATAAAGTGCGCACCTACATTCACCAGAATACAACAAGTAGAACACCGATTGCAACATAATCTACAATGTGTCTGTAGCATAACCTAAACCTGAGAAATCACGTCTATCAGCATCCACATGGGCAAATGTTTATACACTTTACAGTAAAAATCTATACAATTATAGAATTACTTATAATAAGAAGCCTGCAATTGCAAACAATGTGAATAAAATTCATACATTATGTTGATGTTTAAATATATTTCATATATTTGCTTAGTGTCCTTATTATAAAATAGAAAAATGAGTCAGTTTAGTCTGTGCTATCAGAAATAAGTACCTTGGAGGCTGAGACAGGAACAGTTCAAGTTTGAGGCTAACCTAGGCTAAATAGTGAGATTATCTCAAAAAAAATATTCAGCAAAAATGGAAATTGTTCCTATTTGGTAAAAGAGTAAGGTGGAGGGTCTTGCGAGCTACTGAGTGGATGCTTGTTTGGATTTGGACAGTTGGTGGCTACTGGGGAAGGGTGTCACTTTTTTCCATAAGTGTGGACACTGGTTGGTGCCCAATGCTCCAGTGTATGAACTCACACTCACATGTTTATGGGCTGTCTAACTCACCTCAGTGTGCTAAAAATAAGTAAGTAAATAGAAAGAGAGAGCAAGAGTTTGGGAGGGAGATGAGGTGAGGAATCCAGGAGAACCAGAGAGGATGTGAGGGGTGGTTATGATCAAGCTACAAACTGGGCAATCATGGCGCACGCCTTTAATCCCAGAACTTGGGAGACAGAGGCAGACAGATCTCTGTGAGTTCAAGGCCAGCCTGGTCTACAAGAGCTAGTTCCAGAACAGGCTCCAAAGCTACTGAGAAACACTGTCTCAAAAATCAAACAAACAAAAAAGATACATGGCCACCTGTATAAAATTTTCAAAGAATAAATTTAAGTAAATGTGCTCCTCTTGGACTTGAGTGGCCGCTGTTTGATGACAACAGGACATGCCCCCTGAGGCAGGCTGCGGCTGCACATCCATTTCATCTCTGCTGTCGCTTACTTACTCAAAAAACTACTTTACAGAGTTGTGTTACTGGGGCTGTGGAGATGGCCCAGCAGTTAGGAAGACTTGTTCAGTCATGAGGACCAGAGATTTTATTACACCAGACACACATACATACGCTCACACCCATATGCCTGTATGCCTACCTGTGTACAGACACTCACACAGACACACATATACACATAGATAAATGCACATAAATACATAATTTTAGTTAATATTACCAATCCTAATGCCTGTGGTGAGAGTCCGCATGATTCCTTTTGAATCGCACGCTGCTGTTGTGTGGCTTTTGGAAGAAGAGTAGGAACTGTTTTGAGTGAATATTGTAAAGTTGATGAGACATGAATTAGCACGAGTATGGTGATACTTCACAACACATAGGCATATCAAAATGCATACTGCAGACCTGAAAAATGCACACTTTTGCCCATTATACTGCAAAGCTGAAATAAAAAGAAATGTCTCATGAAGATGTAAAAATCAAATGGAATTTTTGATCTTGTACCTTATTGAATCTCAAATAGTTTCTCAAAGCATTTTCACCAAGGATATCACAGAACTTTGGAAATCTAGACAGGATCCGTGTGAATTCAATTAAAATATTGATGTGATTTCCTTAATGGCACAGCCATATTCACTGGAAATGGCGAGAATCATGAAGTCAGCACAGCTGCTTGGCACAGTTGCAGCACAGCTGCCTTCGCTGTCAGTTTGGGTGCTACATGCTGCATGTTTGGGGGTTTTCTGCATTATAATTTATTTAACGTTGTCTTCCCGAGAAAATTATGTCCAAGTCTCTTTAGGAAAATCCTAAACTTACTACTCCTCCAGCTTTTAGAGAGATCATTTTATCTGGCCCTATTCAGAAATCTTCCTTATGTCCTGGAGATTATGATAATAAGCACAGAGATACTAGAGGCCATGACTCCAGGATCTTCTTGGTACACCCAGCCCTGAGCAAACCCAAACAAGGTAATTAAAACAATGTAAACGTAAAGGAGACTGGTGAGCGCCAACTGACCAGGAAATTTGACTACAGATCAAAAGGTCTTCTCTTACATTATGTTCAGAGTTTGCTGAATAAGTAACATATTAAATAGGGGAGTATGTAGTAGCCCTAGAAAAATAGAAGTTCAATGATAGGCTGATTTATGAATAGCACTCTATACTCTGTGGATCGATAGCACATTATCCAAAGCATGATGATTCACCTGAACTGGCTCAGAAACTTTCTATTTACCTAGCTCTCTGAAACCACAGTGCTGTCAGTCTGGAAACCGGCTGTTAGGTAAAACGTATGATTTCCTTAGCAAAAACAGTCTATAGATGCTTTGAAATGGGGTTATAGGACTATGATAGAAGAAAAATTTGTTCTGTACTTATTAATTGTAGCTGAACCTATGACCCCGTACATGGTCTAGAAAATCAAACAGATGTCTGGAGACAAAAGTAATAATAATCTGTATCTTTTAAAAAATCATGAATTTGTCTTTGTCTTATAAATCTGTATAAATAAAGAAGCAACCTGATTGACAGTCAGTCAGGCTGCAGGGTTCTCTTCACCACCACCATGCCTGGCACACTTCTTCACTCGCTGACTCCTTACCTCCTCTCAGGGAACTGTCAACTGCTGGGGCTGGCCCCTGGCACCTTAACTTTGTTAATGCTTTCCTGGTTATATAAATAATTGTCTTCATGTTTGGAAATGCAGTGAGGTGTTTAAGAATAAACAGTATTCATTTATGATAGCTCAGAAAAATAGTACATATGGAAAGAAGATAAGTCAATTTGGGCATATATAAATGCTTGATAAATCTCTGTGAATATTGCATATAACTTTTATTTTGTTTTGTTCATTGGTTTGTTTGAGGGAAGATCTCCTTATGTAGCCTAGGTTGGACTATAACTTGTGTATATCCATCTGGCCTTGAATTCACAGAGATCCACCTGTCTCTACCTCCCTGGTGCTAGGATTACAGGCATGCACCACCATGCACAGCCAAGCATTTCTTGTTCTAGTCTTGCAACATTGCTGTAAACCTGAAATTACATCATAATAAGAACTTGAAATTTTGTTATGAACATGTGACATAGGGTAAATTATTTTAAAACCTTCAAGATAATTTTTTTAGGATTCTGTGATATCTGTGATATGTCAGCATCTATAGTTGTGTTCTCTTCATTTCATGTAAATAAATATTTTGTAGCTATTTCAGTATTTTTAAGGAAAGGCCCTAGATCTGAACATGGATGCACACAGAGAAGCGGAGAATACTGGCCTATACTGAGGAAGAAGAGACAGTTCTTCTCCCACCCCTCTCTTTCACATGCAAGCATATGGGTCCACAGACACACACACAGGAGAAAAGAGACCACATAGCTCAGTGGAACGAGACATACTTCTTACCAACTAATACCCAGATTCTTTATTATTTTCTTTGTCTCAATGGGAAGGTAAATGGAAAAAGGTATCTCTGGACAGACACATGCTACAGCAGATGGGCCCTTGAGACCTGTTATAAGAGACACATCCTACCAGAAATATGATGTTGAGGGAGGCTGGGAGCAGAACAAGGAACGTACAATAACCCAAATTCTCGTTTCTTCCCACTCGCCATTGTTTCAGTCCACATGAATGTCCCAAGGCAGGGGAGCTTGATTGACAGCACGTGGAAGTCGTCTCTCTAGACAATGAGGTGCACAGAAGGAGAGAGCAAATCGGAGAGGCAAGTGGACAACAACCACATATAAGTGGGTTTGCTTCTTCGCTCTGGGCCACACACTCATCCGTCACCTAGTGTTCTCTCGCCGTCTGCTCAGACTATGCTCACTCTAAGTGTTTGCTATGTCCTCATCACACATTACTGGGGTGGTGCTAATTAGTCAGGGTGACTTTGCTCCCAACATAGAGCTAACAAAGTGTAATTATGTCCTATAATAATTCATGTACTTGTTATTATATTGGTTTTTACGTTGGGTCATACACATAAATCACTAGTTCTCTTTGCAGTATCATTCGGCTAGTCTAGTGGACAGTCCTTCCATACGTTTGGAACAATTGTGAAAGGATGTTTTTCTTTTTCCATTTGTTAAATTTCATGATTCTTTACATTAAAAAAAAATCATGCAAAGGGAGTCTCGGCGGCACTTTCCATCCCTCCATCAGGTGTCTAGAATGCCACCATAGTTAAGGAGAAGTTGAAGTCCACATACATCATGGAGAAGATTTCTTTATTTCTTTTGTACGCCCAACAAAGTACCTTTTGGAAGCCTTGCCTGAGTTCTCTCATCCTAAGTGCATACACAATAAGATTGAGGGAAGGAGGAAAAATTTTGCTTATCACATTGAGCAAAACTGGGATCAAGGTGGCTGTGGTCTCTGCCAGATAAGCCACTGAAACCACTACAACAACAGTGTAGAAGAAGAGGAGGTGGGTGGGGTGGGAGCTACACATTCTCAGAGAAACAGCTTCAGCTGAGTTGAGCCTGAGCACAGAATCAAATGGCAAAATTGTGAGACCCAGGTCCAAGCCACGTCAGGATGAACTGCAAATGCTGTCTCCTCCTGTCACCACAAGCAAGGCTTCTGACACCAAGATGAGAGCACAGGCAATGACCAATTTCATTTCTGGAACAATAATTCCTCTGGACTGCAAGCTCAGGCACCGGAATGACGAACAAGCCATTTCTCAGCACCGTAAACAGGGTGGCTTTTAAGATCAAGGAATTGGTGGTGATTGTTGAATAATGGAGAGGATGACAAATTGCTATGTGTCTATCAGAAGCCGTGCAAAGAAAGATGACAGATTCCATGCCTACAAAGTAGCTGAATGGCATAAATCTGAGCAAAACACTCTGGAAGGCCAATGACCTTGGCATCGATCCAAAAGATGGCCATGTCCACCACAGGAAGGATGCCCAGGAAAAGGTACGTGGGCTGCTTCAAGGAAGGGTCCTGAGAGATGGTGATGAGAATGAGAATATTTGTCCCTATTGCTGAGACACAAAGCAGGGCCAGTGGTAGGGAGAGCCAGTGTTGCCAGCTGTGAATGTTTGGGGATTCCATCAGAATGAACTCAGGCACCATCGAAATATTTGAGAGATGCAGACATTTTCCTGTGAGGAAAAGAAAAGATAGGATTTTCAATGTTGTGTTCTCTGAACATAAGCATCATTAGATGATGCTTTGCTCCTATATTAAAGGTTCCTTTTTAGTCAATGAATGGGTACTTAGGAAGTTCACACACTTTATAAAATCACTTCTAAAATTCCCATTTCTAGTCTTTATTTGAAAAGCAAAAGCATATCAGTGTTATTGAAGGGCTGTCTTATTGGAACACTTAAGATTACTAGTTCTTATTATTAGTGTATATGTCATAAATCCGATTCTTATAATGCAGAGCTGGGGCCTCTAGATCTACATATTGTACAGCATGTGCAAAAGTACACACTAAAAAATCAGCAATGGTTTAGTCAAAGTCTACTTCCAGTTTGAATAATCTCTTGGGAGCATCACTAAGGGATATAGCGCACTGTCCTCATAATCAAATCATGATGAATTTCAGATTTAATTCTTATAAATACAGCCAGAGTTGTTGATTTAAGCAATGCAATGGTGGCAGAAT
The DNA here is from genome assembly GCA_004026605.1 of Ondatra zibethicus. Classification (NCBI taxonomy): domain Eukaryota; kingdom Metazoa; phylum Chordata; class Mammalia; order Rodentia; family Cricetidae; genus Ondatra; species Ondatra zibethicus. The sequence continues at coordinate 48,149 of PVIU01012956.1, read as the reverse complement.
GGGTAAAGGTAATGCTTTTTAGTCCTGCCACCCCCCCATCTCAGTAGATTTAGCCCAGCTTTGGGATATCCAAGAATCACCTTCCAGAGATTTTTTGCTGTAAGAGCTGTGTTACTGGATGTCTTTACTATTGTTAGAACTTGATCTCCTGTTACAGGGGAAGTCAGCAGGGTGACAAACAGCCTTTCATTTGGTGACAAAGGAAGATGTCTTTTGTGTGTTGCAATGAAATTCATCAAATGTGATTTCCTGACTTTTCCCATGGTCTTTAGCATATCCTCCTGGGGCGGGCAGGATGGGGGGGAGGTGGAAGCAGAGATTCCTGACTGCAGTTGGGGTTCCTAGTTTTCTTAATATTTTAGCTTCTACTTGAATTACTAGATGCAAATGAGACATCTATGTCTTCAGCTCCCAGTGCGAATGCTGCATGTTATCGCATACCAAGCTCTGTCTGTGGAGGTCTCTGCCTGTGTTCAGGCTCTCATGGATGCACTAGTTCCAGGTGGCATCTGCATTCTGAATAGTGAGAAAGCCTACAGAAGACATGTGATGACTCTGTTTGCAACACACTCAGAAGATGAGGCTGTTGCTCCATCTTTTGCCTTGCCATTGTGTATGAAGACACCGAGAAGTAGCTGTAGGATGTAGGGTGGGGGGAGCTTGTAGAGCTCAGATAAAGAAGCAAATTCTGTGGTTCAAGAAGCAATTAATAAGACCCACCAAACCTGTCAAGAGGTTTGCATTGATAGAGATACTTTGAAGAATAGTTTGGATAAAATAAATAAAAACAACTCTGAGTCTTTGAAATGACTGAATGCAGAGCTACAATCTAAAGATGTAGAACTTCTCCAGCTAAGAACAAAGGTGGAAATTCAGTGAGTGATGAGGAATTTAAATCCTCCTCAAACCATGAGGTAGAAAATGTGAGCAGTGTGGGAACAAAACCTAGAACTGGCAAGGACAGAATGTAATCATCTCAAAATAGAGCTACAAAAAGCCAAACAGATAGATCCATCCCAGAAAGACAAACTCTATGATGATGTAGCATGAGGGGCCTGCTAGTTGGGGTTTCCATTCTGCCCCGTTCCCACAGCCGGCAAGTCCCAAAGAAATCACACAGAGAGTCTATATTAATGATAAACTGATTGGCCCATTAGCTCAGGCTTCTTACTAGCTCTTGTAGCTTATATTAACCCATTATCCTTATCTATGTTAGCCACATGGCTCAGTACCTTTCTCAGTGGGACAGGTCACATCCTGCTTCTTCAGTGGTCTGGGCAGGAATGTGAGGAAGAGCTTCCTTCTTCCCAGAATACTCCTGTTCTCATTGCCCCACCTCTACTTCCTGTCTGGTTTTCCTGCCTATACTTCCTGCCTGGCCAATCAGCATTTATTTAAAACATGATTGACAGAATACAGACAATCCTCCCACACCATGATGGGGATCTCTCAATGATGTGTTAAAGCCATGATCATGATGCACATGTCAGTACTACAGCAGAATAGATAGCATAGACAATCTCTTTCTGCAGTGCTTGCTGTTATTAGAGTATCAAGAAATTCAAGAGATTTATGGCAAGAGAAGTAAACTTCAAGGTCACAGTTATGTGGGCTGGGATGAGTCCATGGTAGAAAGCTGCGCCAGCACACCCAGGCCAGCACACCCAGTCCAGCACACCCAGTCCAGCACACCCAGTCCAGCACACCCAGTCCAGCACACCCAGTCCAGCACACCCAGTCCAGCACACCCAGTCCAGGGTTTGACTCTTGCCATTGACAAAGAAAGTATTACAGTTAACAATTTGACTCACTAGGGAAAAATTCCAAAACAAATAACAAATCTGTTTTGCAAGATCCTTGATTATGCCAGGCAGTGTTATCACAAAAACAGAGCTAGAATTCATCTATACATTTTTTCATCTCTTCAGAAATGCTATAGAAGTGAGTGAGTGCCCTTTTTCCATTGTATCTTTCTCATCATTGCCTGACTTAGTTGTTTATTCACTGGTAAACAGTGATTCAACAGCTAGAATTTTAGTATGTAATTATGGGATATTTAATTTTGTTAACTACTATTAATTATTTAATAATTATTTAATTTTGTTAACTAATATTAATAATATTATGTATGATTATACAGATATCCATTCATATTTTATACATTTTTATAAAAAGTATTATCATAAACATGTAAAGATTTGCAGAAATGCTGAAGTTCAGGGGATATATGTATTATTTTATAGTCTACATCATATACAAATAAACTTGAGGAGATTGCAAAAGAATGAGGTTGAGCAATGCTAAGTGACAATAGTTGAATTTTTCACCTTAATGTGCCATATAATGGAGATATAGCTTAATGCTTTGTTTTAGTTGAACCTTAGTAGATCTTTAAAGACAGAATGTAGGCACACAGAATGATGTTTTATTACTGTATTAGAAACATTTAATATGAGATATATCTTCAGATCATCAAAGTGCATAGTGAAGTATTATGTATGTTGTTGTACACAGATCTCAGGGGCTTTTCCTACACAATTGAATCTTCATAACTAGGGGACAAAATTCATATCCTACCTAATGAGAAACCTACATCCATCATACTAAAGGAGCTACAGTGGGGTGCTCCAGATCCTGTTTAAAATTAGACTCCTACTTCTTCAAATTCTGGTGTTTGTCAGGTCCTTTATTTTCTTGGACCATCATCTTAGTGAAAAAGCAGCCTGTGTCTTGTACAAACACACACACAGATAAACACACACTCTCTTCCTTGTAATATTTATTTATTTTTGCCTCACTCACATCCCTTTTCTCCAGCACTATGGCTTCTGCAATTAACTTGGTTGTAATTGTTTCTCATTTCTTTGTGATTTGTTTTTTATCCAACAATCTGAACTTTCCAAAACTGCTGCACTCTTGCTTAAAGTAACTGATGGCTTTACACTCTTGATCATTGTGCATAAGGTGTGATCAGGTGTGACTCAGGCCAAATTAAGCTTTAATTCCTTTATATGCTGCATTTCAGATGCATTACACACACATATATATACATATATTATGTTTTAAGTATATATGTGTGTGTGTGTGTCTTAAATTAGTTGTTTACAAAATTATTAGGTATTTCATTCTCAATTTTATACCATAGTGGAAGATATTGCAGGTTTGTTGAGTACACACACACACATACACACACACACACACACACACACACACACACACACACCATCTAAAAAGTTATGTACCAAAGTTTTAAAACATTTTTAAGGTAGCATATTAACAATTTAGTTATACAAAATAGAGTCTTATTCCTGAGGTAGTAATTATAAATATGAAATAAAAATGGAAAGAAAATAGTTTCCCATATGGTATAACCAACAACAAACAATTATTTGCTGTACATATTCTTTTGCCCTCATTTGTGCATGTTTGTGTGTGTGTGTGTGTGTGTGTGTGTACACACAATTGTCACAGTTCATGTGTGGAGGTTAGAATATAGCCTTCAATAGTCAATTCCATCCTTCCATTTTGTGCGATCAGGCTAGGATCAGCAGGCTACTTTCCAGCACCCTTGCCTGCCTAACCATCATACCAGCTCCAAGAAATAACTATTAACTACAAGGCACATTTTCTTTCAGCTATTTCTCACGTCTTCCGTATTTCAATAAGCATATACTCCCTAGTGACTGCTCATGACAAATGCAACATGACAAAGGGTGATCTTAATGTAGCCATAATTCAGTGAGTGCAAAGTGCAGACAGGCTTAGAGACAGGCTAGTTTCACTACCTTAGGTGAGCATTTCAGAGGCGCTCAGGGCAATATCCACATCTTGAGACCCATGTGATTGTGCAAGTCTGGCATTTCTCTGAGTCCCTCATTTATTCCTTTCTGCCTCAGATCACACAACCTTTTATGTTTAATAGAGTCTAATTTTATTTCTTTTTTAATATATACATTTTATTCAATTGCTTAAATTTATTATGTGGCATTTAATTTTTGATAGTATGTGGGATGATTAAATTAAATTGATTAATGAATCCTTCACCCAAAATATTATATGCTTATTTTTACAGAAATTTATTCTGTTGGTATTAGTGAAGTACATTGCTCTAAATGTCCAGCTCTATTCACGAGTCTATGCAATTGATCTACAAAGACCAGACTAGTCCTAATACCAACCTGAGAGCTTCCTTCATTGTCCATCATCCTTTCACCTCCCAGTGCAGACTGTGCCAACAATTGCCAGGCTCTCTCTTCTCTGAGAAAAATTATTTTGAGTCCACTTGGGAGATATAATGTGGTATTGTCTACCTGTGTAGAGATGATTTCTTTCAGCATAATGTTCTCTGATCCTGTTGGTGTTGTCACAAATGGCAGAATTTCTTCCTCTTTAATGTTGAGCAGAATTCTGTTACGTAGGTATCATATTCCGGCCATCTGTTGACTCCTCAACTTGGCCACTATGACCAAGGCTACAGCAAATTTGTTTTCAACCATTGGTTTGTCATGTTTACATCAAATCTTCTGGGTAAAAACCTAGATATAGGGTTGCTTGATCACATGGTAATTCTGCTTGTTTTTCACTATTTTCTTCATTTGTTTCAAGACAGGGTTTCTCTGTATAACAGTCCTAGCTGTCCTGGAACTAGCTCCTGTAGACCAGGCTGACCTTGAATTCATAGAGATCTGCCTGCCTCTGCCTCCCAAGTGCTGGGATGGAAGGAGTGTGCCACCACTACCTGGTTTTTTATTTTAAATCTTTTCCCTAGCTAATGTTTCTGTTATGCAACTTAGATTAGAACTGAGTTTAAACTCATAAAAAAAAAGCTTTTTTTTTCTCATTTTTCCAATAGTTTGGGAGGAGGAAGGCAGAGCCAGGGAGAAGCAATGGAGCCACTGTCAGAGTCAGACATGCTGTAACTTTGCCAGTAAGCCACTACCACATGGCGATACACAGATTAATAGAAATGGGTTAAATTAATATGTAAGAGTTAGCCAATAAGAAGCTAGAGCTAAGGGGCCAAGCAGTGTTTTAATTAATATAGTTTCTGTGTGGTTATTTTGGTTCTGGGCAGTTGGGACAAACAAGTGGCCCCTCCTTACTACAATTCTAGATGACATAAAATGTGTTTCTTCCATCAAAACATGTTTTATATGCAAATATTGAAAATAACATGGAATTTTGGTTTTTTTTTTTTTTTTTACTGAAAAATAAATTCTGCTGTTCCATGCCAGCCTGGTCTTTTCTAACTTTAGTCCTTTTCTCAAAAGTTTTATAAACATTTGTCTCCTGCTACGGTAAAGAGGAGTGTTGGTTGTTTTTGCCAGAAGTTGTCTGAACATTAAATTTGTAACAAAGCACCATTTTCTTTAATATTTAACTAATGATATGTAAGGGAATATGATAACTTACTGTCCAGAACCTGGAGGCTTGGCAATAGGAGGGCTCCTGGGAAATGCAGCATTTGATAAAAACAGTTTGACTTGTGAAGAGGATATATTGCCACCCAAGAGTGGCACAGAAATCACAGACTTCTAGAATTCATGGTAAATATTACCAGCTCTAGAGCTTAAGGCTAATAATCTCCCTTTGGAGTCAGGAGGGAGAAAGGACGGTAGAGAAAGCTGAATTCCTATGGTGTTATTTCCCCAAAGTGTGACAAGGAAATTAAGTTAGAGGTAGGTTTCTTATTAATGTAAGCTGACATCTTGCATAATTAGAGAAAGATATCCTCCTTCAGGAAAACGAAATGATCCTCTACTGGATGGGAATGTTTTGATTCTTCTTAAGTATAAAACTCAAAGAGCTATAAAATCTGTGGTTATAAATCTTAAATATTTTAAAGAAATATTTGAAGGCTGGAGAGATGGTTCAGAGGTTAAGAACACTGGCTGTTCTTCCAGAGGTCCTGAGTTCAATTCCCAGCAACCACATGGAGGCTCACAACCACCTATAATGAGATCTGGTGCCATCTTCTGGTGTGCAAGTATACATGCATGCAGAACACTATGCATAATAAGTAAATAAATCTTTTTTTTAAAGGAAAGAAAATTACTTTGGTGTCAAGAAATCAGAAAAATAAATATTCATCCATTCAAAAATAAAGTTTCAATTGTGTTTGCAAAACATGACATGTATAAAGTGATCAATAAATGATTCATTACTCACATTTTCCTAAAAATGTCTAGTGGGAATAAGGAAACAACATTAAATTTAAAAGGAAATGAATGCAGAAATATAAATTTAGATAAGTTTCTTGAAACAAAACTACCATGCTGGGCGGTGGTGGCACACGCCTTTAACCCCAGCACTCGGGAGGCAAAGGCAGGCAGATCTCTGTGAGTTTTAGGCCAGCCTGGTCTACAAGAGCTAGTTCCAGGACAGGCTCCAAAGCTACAGAGAAACCCTGTCTCGAAAAACCAAAAAAAAAAAAAAACCCAAAACAAACAAAAAACCCTACCACTATAGTGGGGGCACAAAAACAAACAGAGAATCTGAAAATAAACTCCACATAACTATAGTTTTTTAAGTCAAGAAGATACATTGGAATAAAGACAGCCTCTTCAGTAAATGGTTCTGAGAAAACTGAATATCCACTTGCAGAGGAATTACACAGATCCATATTTCTTATATATAAAAAATTCAAAACAGATCAAATACTTTTGTGAAAGATCTGAGACTCTGACGTTGCTAGCAGAAAACACAAGCAAAACACTTCAAGATATAGACATAGGCAGGGACTTTTTCAGTAGGCTTCTAATTGCTCAAGAAATGAGGTCAACAATAAATGGGACTGATAATACAACACACTATAAGGACATCAATTAGAAATGATTACTCCGGATAGCAGTTCCATTGAGAGCATCAACTTCGGATTGAAACAAGATTATAACAGAAGAGTCTAGAGCCAGAAACATAAAAGGATTAGTATCAAAATAGTTTAGTAAACTCAAGTAAAAAGAAAAGGTAACAATGCTGTGGTTGCAAGATATAAAAAACAAAGCTTGAATTGAACTAAAAGCTTCCTAGCCAATGTTTGGCTTTCACAGTACCAAGATGTTACATGATCTCTGGAGGGAGGATTCTCATCAACAGTCTAGCTTACTGTGAACCCTGAAAGCTATATTACCAACTAGTCAAGCAGCGTGTGTCCACTGGTACAATAGTGGAATGATTGCAGGCTAACCAACCACTTTCTGATTGACTTTGAGACCTCTACAGGAGCAAACTCATGTCTGGTACTAAAGACTGGTCAAAAGCCTGTAACTAAATGTACATGGCCCTAGTGGAGAAGCTACTGCTGTTATTTTGCTAAATTTATATGTTATGCCTGTAGTAGGAGAGCTGCTTGTTTGTTCCCGGATGCTCAGCTCCCCAAAAAAATCACACAGAAACCATATTATTTGCAATACTGTTTGGCCAATAGTTTAATCATATTTTTGGCTAACTCATATCTTAAATTAACCAATCTCCATTAATCTGTGTACTGCCATGAGGCTGTGGCTTACCCGGTATAGTTCCAGTGTCTGTCTCCAGTGGGGCTACATGGCTTCTCTCTGACTCTGCCTTCTTTTCTCCCAGCATTCAGTTTAGTTTTCCTCACCTACCTCTGTTCTGCCCTGCTATAGGTCCAAGGCAGTTTCTTTATTCATTAATGGTAACCACAGTATACAGAGGTGAATCCCATATCATATTCCCATCAAATTGCCTTCGAAATATTTATGTTTATGTTCAAAGCATTTATGTTTGCTTTGACCAGAAAGAATACTTTTTGCAGTGGATAGTGGTTATGAGAGAGGTTCATAATTAGTCAAGGTGTTGAGAATAATTGACTTTGAATGTTCAACCATGAACAAAGCATCTATCTGATTCCTTCCATGGCTTAGACAACAATTCAGAAAAAAAGTGTCAGAAAGAATGTAAGATGGAGAAAAGGTGAAATGTAGAACATTGTCTTCTATTCAGGACTTTGCTGGAGCTCCTATTGACTATGATGAACTATACAAGATTGGGCCTTTCAACCTTCCATCATAGAGTAGGGAGAAGCTCTCAAGCCCCCACCTTGTTAGGAGTGAGAGGTTCAAGTGACCATACCATTGCCCTCCGAGTCTATGAGCAGTTAATCACTGGGGGAAATGTAAAGGCATTTCTTAAGTGGTATAACTACTAGTACATTGCCCATACTCTGACAAATAACCCCTCATTCACAGTTCTGTGAGAAATCCTAGTTACACTAATTGGGCCGTCAAAAAGGAATTTCTTTTTAGGACTAAAAGTAGAAGAGAGGATAGTCTGGAGGAGGAAGGAAGCAGGAGTGGAAGGAATGCAAAAGGTGATGGGGTAAGGTCAGTATGATCAAATTTCATTATATAGCTATCTGAAATTTTTTACAATGATGCTTGTTATTACATACAATTCATATGCACTAAGAAGAATCTTTTTTGAAAAACAATGGTTATAGGTTAAGAATATAATTCAGTAGCTAAACAATTACTTGGTAAAGAGTGTAAAACTCTTTATCTCTATCAATACACACACACACACATGCACATACATACACAAACACACACACACAAGTGGTATGCGTGCACACACACAGAGGCAAAGGGATATAGAGGGAAATGAGATATGAAGAAAAAGTATCAGTAAACTCAAACAAATTGTGAGCCCAAGAAATAGAATTGTATGATGGGATGAGCCTTTGCCAGCATATTTTATGCTTTCTTGAACATTAAAGGAAGTAACAAGAAATGAACATGTCAAGAAAGAAAGAAATAATGGTTATATGTTGGGTCCCTTGAGGACAGGCCTTCACACCCCCACTTGATCTGTTTTGCACTCTTGTGGTTGTTGAAAACAGGAACAAAAACAGGAACAATCTGGTGTTTTCAGCAATGTTTTCTAAGGATGTTTACCCCTAAGCCATGTGAGTTGCAGTGAGAGCTTCCTGCTTTTCCTGGCTCAGCCTCCCCTGCTGAGGGCTATATATACTATGTGAGAAAGTGGAATAAAGGCTTGTCGGCAGAACCTGAAGTTGTGCTGTGTGTTAATCCTGACGTCCCTCACTCAGAAGAAATACAGTTGCCATGCTGGCGCAGCAAAGTGGAGGACCCACCAAGATCTGAGAAAGAAGGGGTAGTGGACAGGGTCGTCCTAGGCTGGTAAGGACAGATTAGGGTAAAAAAGGGATCCATAAGCAGTAAGAAAGAACTGATATATGAGATATCTAAGTTGTTAGAGCAGCAAGGAACCACGGTGAAACAGAGAACTATGGAGGATTTTCTTAAGAATATAGCCATGGTTTTTAACAGGTGGAGGTTTGAACATCTCCAATTGGAAACAGATAAAAAGAGATTTGCAGAAATGGCTGCAAAAGGAGGGTGCCAATAGCGTTCCTTTATCTACCTTTTCACTATGGCACCTGGTCTGTGATGAAATGAAAGTAAGACAGGAGGTCACCGCAGCTAAAGAAATACTAGAAGAAATAAATACAGGAGGAGGAGACTCGCCGGATCATAAGATCCACAGAGGAGTCACATAGGTACCAAAAGGAAATGTCAGGGGTACCAGGGGGAACTTTGGAATCTGGCTCAGGACCAAGGCTAGCACCGAAGTCTGCATGCTTTTGGGCGCAATACCAGATTGCGATAACCTCTGAGTCAGAAAATGGGGAAGACAGCCTCAGCTCTAGTGAAGAGGATAGTTTATCTGCTGAGGAAGGACAGCTAACGCAGGAAATTAAGGTACTTCAGAAAAGGCTGAAGCACTGTAAGGCGAAGGATTCCTTATGTGTGCCGTCAGCCCCACCTGCTTATAATGAGGATTGGGGAAGGAGGGAGGCCTATTGGGGACTGACAGATGAGTGGGAGGCTGAAGAAGGCTCAGGAAGAAGAGGAGGTGTCTGTTTTCAGCCCTGGCACACAATTGCTCTGGTCATAGAGGTACCTGATCCGAACAATCCAGGACAGGTGCTGAGACAGCATGTGCCCTTGATCTTTAAGAAGATGAAGTAATTGAAAGAGGCCGTGGTGGCATACGGCGCTCAGGCCCCCTTTACTCTTGCCATAGTAGAATCTTTTGCGGCATTGAATCTTACACCTAGTGATTGGCAGCAGCTATGTCGTGCGGTACTATCGGGAGGAGATTACTTATTGTGGAGGGGAGAATATCAAGAAAATTGTTTACAAACGGCTAGGTTAAATGCTCAAGCAGGACAGGCACAGCACAATCTAGACATGCTAACCGGACCAGGAGCTTGTGCTGACTTGGCCAATCAAATTGTGCTCGATCCTGCCGTATATCTCCAAATGACCACTGTGGCTACCAAAGCTTGGAAAGCTCTGCCAAACAAGGCTGCAGGGGGATCAACTGTCAAAAGTTTTACAAGGGCCTTCAGAACCATTTCAGGACTATGTGGATAGGCTATTGCAGTTGGCAGGGAGATTGTTTGGTGATGTGACCACAGCTATGCCCATAGTTAAGCAGCTGGCATTTGAGAATGCAAATAAGTACTGTAAGAAAGCCTTGCAGCCACATAAGGCAAAAAGCTTAAATGAATACATCTGGATCTGCCGGGATATTGATGGGCACTTCATTCAGGGTCAGGTGATTGCCGCTGCCAGGGTGAGGATCCCAGACAACTAGGGATAAAATCTACCTTAACTGTGGTGCCCCTGGACATTTAAAGACACACACACACACACACACACACACACACACACACACACACACACACACACACACACAGAGAGAGAGAGAGAGAGAGAGAGAGAGAGAGAGAGAGAGAGAGAGAGAAGGATAAAAAGAGAGAAAAACCCCCACAGCTCCCTCAGGGAGCTACCGCCAGACCAGGAAAGTTCCCACGATGTAAAAGGGGGACCCATTGGGCAGATGGATGTTACACACCTGCCCTCAGCAGGGAAACTAAGTTTGTCCATGTGCACATTTTCAGGAGTAATTTTTGCATCCTTGCATTTGGGAGAACGAGCAAAAGATGCTATTGCACACTGCCTATCTGCTTTTGCCTATATGGGCAAACCTGAGGTTATTAAGACAGATAATGGCCCAGCGTATATCAGCAAAATTTTTTTATCCTTTTGTTCATTCTATAAAATTTCCCATAAAACAGGTATCCCATATAACCCAATGGGTCAAGCAATTGTGGAAAGAGCCCATCAGACCCTCAAGCAATATTTTCAAAAAATAAAAAGGGGAGAGTTTTTATTCTCCCCAGCAACTCAATTACCCACCATTCTCTTTATTTTGAATTTTTTGACTGTGGATGCTGAAGACCGCTTGCCTATGGAGTGCCATACACAACTTAGGGCTCAGAGCCTAGGATGGGTTCATTGGAAAGATCTGCAAACAGGAAGATGGATGGAACCAACCCCCTTGTTGGCAAAGGTGAGGGGGGCTGTATGTGTTTTTCCTCCAGGAGTTGATAAACCAATTTGGGTGCCAGAGCAGTGTGTAAGGCCGGTGACCCAGGATGAAGACCACAATGCTCCTTCTACTTCAGTTGATGACTCTGATAACAATAGCAGAATCATGGCTGATGTGGAGTCTGGTGAGAAACCCCCCCTTAATGCCAGTTAGTAAAAATAGCCCCCTCTTTCCCTCACTTTTTGCTAGCCTGTCATTGGTGAAGGAATCCTCCTTTCATCATGGATGTTTATTATTGCATAATGCTTCCATTGCAGACTTTACTAATAATCATACTCATAGTAGGGTGATAGGATTTAGAAATATACTGCATCTCGTCCTTAAAGAGGATTTGAAAACAAATATAACATATACCTATGGTTCCAAGCCTGCTCCTCAGTGTTGGGATGTTGATAGAGATCTTAATCTCCACCCCATAGTTATGTGGGGAGAATGTATCAGTCAAGAGCCTGATTTATTATACTGCTAGACACAATATGACTATTCGATCCTCTGCTTGCGTTCTTGCCCCAGTTTTCTTTGTATTGTGGAATGGCACTTTGGGGGGCGATATTCTTAATTGTTCTTCCAGGTGCTGCAAGCTGAGTAATTGCTGGGATGGTTCTGATGGAGCCTTAATCGTTCGAGTGCCTGCTGTGATTCCTCTGCCAGTGCTGGTGTCTCAAGAACGTCAGGAGATCATCCTTTATTGACAGCGGAGAGACTTTGGGATAACAGCTGCAATTGTTGCTGCTATTGCTGTGGCTGCCACTGCTGCTACGATTGCTGGAGTTGCCATTTCACAGACGGCTGTGACTGCAGAGACTGTGGATCAGCTGTCTGGAAAGGTTAGTGAGTCCCTGCAGACACGGAGTGCTCTGGACTCTCATATTGGACTTGGACTTCTGAATTTGGATTGATGGACTGCGCTTTTGCAAGAGCAGGTGGATTCCCTTTGGCTTCTGCAATAAATGTCTTGTATGTTACACCTGCTAATGTTAAATGCATGTTTGGATGGCCCTTGGAACTTCTCCTTTTTGAATTTTACCTTGCAGACAGTTAGTTCATCATATTGTTAATATTAATAGCACACGGGCCCCTGCTGTGTCTGGATCCAGTCAGTGGAATACCATGGCCCAGCTTGGGGGCTGGGTCCAGCGATTGTCTGGAATGTTCTCACTTGTGCTGATATTGCTTTTGGGGTTATCTGTTCTTGGATTCTCTGCCGCTTTATGCGGCAATCCCACATACAGCACACTGTCACTTGTTGCTTGGGCTGTCTTCTGGTAATCCGGAAGCACCCCAAGTCTGGTTGCAGATGCTACAGAAGTCATGAGGGATCCCTACAATGGGCAACTGTCCTGGTATAGAGAGCTCACCTAAGACGGGGATTAAGGCCTCCTGTAGACGGGTAAGAGTCTCTATCTGGGGAAGTCCTAAGACAGGGGCTCTCATGCTTTTAAAATAAAAAGGGGGGAATTGTTGGGTCCCTTGAGGACAGGCCTTCACACCCCCACTTGATCTGTTTTGTACTCTTGTGGTTGGTTGAAAACAGGAACAAAAACAGGAACAATCTGGTGTTTTCAGCAATGTTTTCTAAGGATGTTTACCCCTAAGCCATGTGAGTTGCAGTGAGAGCTTCCTGCTTTTCCTGGCTCGGCCGCCCCTGCTGAGGGCTATATATACTGTGTGAGAAAGTGGAATAAAGGCTTGTCTGCAGAACTTGAAGTGTGTTGTGTGTTAACCCCGACGTCCCTCGCTCAGAAGAACTACTGTTGCCATGCTGGCGAGGCAATTATAGATGTCAAAAGTTCTTAAACAGATTGGAATTTAAAGTTGTTTATTTGAGTCATTTTATTTAATTCTATGGTACAGAAATTGGTGTACATTTTAAGCATGGAGAAAGGTATTGTAGAAGGCAGCTGAGTACGATTTTTAAAAAAATGTTTCATTATAAAACGTACAATGAACAAAACACAGTCACAGAGTGCTGAGAGACCCATTAAAATGAGAAGTTGTGAGCAAGTAGAAACACCGATCTGTGCACTTGGAAGTTTATTTGGAAGCATTGCAAGCCCCTAGCTCAAGAACCTGAGACAGACTACCGGAAGTTCCGGATCTGAGACAGAGTACAGGAATTCCCAGACCTGAGACAGAGTACAGGAAATCCCAGATCTGAGGCAGAGTACAGGAAGTCCCAGATCTGAGGCAGAGTACAGGAAGTCCCAGATCTGAGGCAGAGTACAGGAAGTCCCAGATCTGAGGCAGAGTACTGGAAGTCCTGCAGTTGCAGAAGTAGGTTTGGGACTTTGGTGCTAGCAACGTGTCAGTTTGGAGAATGAAAACCTAACTTGGGGAAGAAGTGCCATATTTTGATTTGTATGTGCTTTTTTTTCCTTTTCTCTTTTCAAGGTGGGAGTAAGAACTGAGAGAGAGGCTTGCTATAGAACGCAAACTGGTCTCGAACTTATGACTTTACTGCCTCCATTTCCAAAATGGTGGGATCGTAGGCCTGTGCTACCATGCCCAGTTGGAACTGGACACAATTCTTTAAAATACATTAAAGTTACCTCAATTCTGGTACTGAAATGCAAAAGTGAAAATTGTTGATAGTCAATGCATTGTTTGGTCTTTCCATTGACTAGTTTAATGTTTCCCTTAAAAATGATACCTTGCATATTTTATTAAATTAAAATATATGTAAACCATTTTCTCTGCCTGTCTGAAGTACCAAACTAACAATACTTATTTTCTCAAGCATGGGAATTTTCAAAGGAGAGATCTTGGTTTTTGTCTCTCAAAACTGATGCTTTCTGAGGATGTGAGAATGTGTTAATGTCCAGGAGTCTTATATCCCATCTACATATAACTGATGCTTTCTGAGGATGTGAGAATGTGTTAATGTCCAGGAGTCTTATATCCCATCTACATATAACTGATGCTTTCTGAGGATGTGAGAATGTGTTAATGTCCAGGAGTCTTATGTCCCATCTACATAGGGCAACAAGATGATGAGCAAAAGCAAAAGCAAAAAATAATAATAATAATAATGCAGTGTTCTCAGTTGAAGCCTCTGTACAGCTGCTCACTCATGTTGTGCTTACTGGCCATTTGCTTCTCTCCTTCCCTCTTGAGGGTCTAATGGGGAAAGACAGGATTTGTGAAAAAACTTAATGTCCTTGCTGTTCTTTAGCTGTAGCTTTGTTGTCCTGTCTCCTGATCCTTCCAGATGCTGTGAATTTTAACCTCATGCTTTGGGTGCTAAGAGAGGCCCAGGAAGTGTGGGAACCCCATGGCTATGCAGAAGCTCTTATGAACTAGGTAAACCCTGCCCAGGACAGAGGAAGCTTTTCTGTATCTATTTGCTATCTAGACGAAAGAATGTTCTTATGGTACACGTCTCTGAATCAAAGAGAAGAAACAGAGAAACCCTTCCCTCTTCTGTGATTTATGGATATTATAAATGAACAGAAATATTCAGAAGAACTTATCCAAACATTATATTTTTCTAGTTTCAAATATTGAGAATTTCTTAATCTTGAAAAGATGTTTTTAATTTTCTATACTCCATAATTACTTAGATGTTTTGAGCTGAGTTCCTGGTCCCCACTGAAACACCTTGGCAACCCTTTCACGGATCTCCCTGGTCTTCACTCCATATACCACAGGGTTAAGAGCTGGTGGGAAAAGCAGATAGACATTAGCCAAAAGAATATGAATGTGGAGTGGGACATGGTGGCCAAAGCGGTGCGTAAAAAAAGAGAAGAGGGCAGGTGTGTAAGAGATGAGGATGACGCAGACATGGGAGCCACAGGTGCCTAGGGCCTTGGACCGAGCTTCTTGGGATGAGAGGCGAAGAACAGCTTGTGCGATGAGGGTATAGGAGAGGCCAATGCAGAATAAATCAACTCCAATGACCAACAGTGCGGCTGTCAGCCCATACACACGGTTGGGCCTGGTGTCTCCACAGGCCAGCTTCACCACAGCCATATGCTCACAGTATGTGTGTGGGATCACATGGCTTTGACAGAAGCTCAGACGACCAATGAGGAAGGGACACGGAAGCATGAGCAGGGAACCTCTCATCATAGCCACCACCCCAATGCGAGCAATGATGGCATCAGTGAGGATGGTAGAATAGCGGAGTGGGTGGCAGATGGCCACATAGCGATCAAAGGCCATGGCCAACAGCACCGTGGACTCCATCATACAAAAGGCATGAATGAAAAACATCTGTGCCAGGCAGGCAGAGGCAGAGATATGTCCAGCTCCACACCAGAGAATAGCCAGTAGCTTGGGTACTGTGGAGAAGGAGGCAGCCAAATCAATGGTGGAGAGCATGCACAGGAAAAGGTACACAGGTTTGTGCAAGGCTGGCTCTGTGGCAACAACAACCAAGATGGTTATATTGCCCACAATTGTGGCTGTGCCCAGGCAGCACACTGGAAATGAAAGCCACATATGGAATTTCTCTAGACCTGGGATGCCCAGGAGAAAGAAGATAGAAGGATCCAGGTCTGTGTGATTAGGAGACTCCATGTTCTGACCTATGGTGCTGGGCATCATCTCTGATCAGAACTCCCCACATCACATCATATTTCCTGGAAAGACAATATAGGATGGATATATGAGTGAAATCACAATAGCTTTCATTATCTATAGAATATTTGGAAAACTACTATTCTTAAAATGATAGTCATAACCATAATCATACTTATTTCCTAAAGTTAGGAGAATTCTATGTAATAATATTTGCAAGCATGTTTGCATAGTACATAACAGATGAGTGTATAACAAAATAAGTAACTATGAGAAAGCATTCAAGTCAGTACTTAAATGAACTGTGATTGCAGTCTAGTTAATGGTTCTTGTCTTCAAAGAAAGGAATACAACCCATAGTCTGGGAATGTAGCTAAATACTCACACAATATAGGAAAACATTAGTTTGGAGCCGTTGGTCCTGAATACACAGTTCACTTGTCAAGTTGGACATCATTTTTTTCATAGTTAAAACAGTTTCTGATTGGAGATCTGGTCTTAGTAATTAGCTTTCAAGTTGCACCTACAATAGTTTCCACTCTCCATTAATCCATGAACATTTTTTGTGCAAGTACATATTTATTTTTGTTGGCACACACATACTAACATTTATTATACTCAATCACATTTACATTGCCTATTTAGTTTTAGTAATTTCCAATGAAATATAAATGAACAGAATAATAAGACAAAGGGCCGTGTAACTGTCCCTATCTTAGCTTATGCTTAGTATTCAAAGACTCTGGATCTTTTGACTGATTTTCTTGGTGACTATCTTTAACTCACAGTTACTCTAAATTTTCACAGAAATTTAAACATTTAGCTGCTCCACTCTCATCAGAAGCCCCATAAGATGCTTTACCTCCCTTTTATATAGTGAAGTTAACTATCTTTCAAAGTATTTCTGAAAGGAAAATTTCACCTTCATCCCCCTTCCATCAGTCCTCTATTGTCACTTTATCTGTAGTACATGACCATCTGACAGACACATGACATCACCCCATCAGTCCTCTATTGTCACTCTATCTGTAGTACATGACCATCTGAGACACATGACATCACCCTATCAGTCCTCTATTGTCACTCTATCTGTAGTACATGATCATCTGAAGTACAAAACTACATCAAACCCTACTCATTCTTCCACAGCAGTGAAGAGAGGTTTTCAACTCATCTCTGTGAAAATCATTTTGCCTGAGTTTTCAAAATAAAAACAAGAGGCTCACTGTCTAGCAGTCTATGTGTACTTATTCAACCGCAATGTGCAAGACAATATATAACTGGCCCTATTTTAGATGCTGGAGATGACATAAAATTCAGTACAAAAGGACCAGGATGTATAGGTGGTTGAAGACAACTCATGGGGAGGGAACCGCTTCTTTGCCACAACTCTCTCACTCTGAATACATGTTAAAAGAGAAGGGTAAACATTCCTGATCTTTAATGGACCAACTAGCTACTCAGTCAGAGTCACAGGAAAAAACATGCTCAGAAGGTACTTGCCTATCACACAGGTGTTTATTTGATACAATAAAAAGAGATAAAAGAAAAACTAAGCTAGGCTCAGAAGATCAAGCATGTTGATAAACAAGATTAACTGCTGATAGTTTTTATTTGTTCTTCTCAAATACGTGGGGATGACCGAAAGAAATGGAACTTGGTGCTTGGTGATAAAGTTATTCTAATCACTGGAAAATGTCAGTAAAGCACATGGTCACTGTGGCTTATAGCAGTGAGTTTGGAAAAGGACACATACACTGGTGTATGAGATCTTGCCTTGCAGACAAGGCAAACAAAGGTCTTCCTGTCCAGTCCCTTTGAGCCAGGTACTTGTTTTCCCTAAGGAGATGCACATCAAGAAGATGTTTTGGGACGTGATCAAATATATGGCTTTTATTGATGTGATTTGCATTTTCTAGACATCTACTTGGTTATAGTCAAGCAAGAGTGTATAGCGCATCTCGTGCAGTACATAGTGTTGGAGTCTCCTGGGAATAAATCTTCACGCTCACCTCTCATTAGTAGCATTTCTATTTTTCTTTGGATCCCTATAATTTCCTAAATGATAAGATAAAAATAGTAATAAGCAGCAAGATTATGAAATTTTAAATAAAACTACTTACTGAACTCTGTGACCCATATAAGTCGTTTAATAAATGCTGTTTACTATACTCAGTATAATTTCTCCTAATATCAGGCAAATATTCATGAATAAATACCTTTCACAGATTTTCCTGTATGTCCTTTAATGTCTGATTAGGATATTGGAAATCAGATTTCCTGACTGCCTTTGGACAAATTGGAGGCACTCAGCTGTAGTATATGTGAACCAGATTTGCTTCCTGAGCTAATATGGGTCTCTGCTTGGCACAGACCATGGACCTAGAGTCAGACTGCAGAAGTCCAGAGTTCCTACTCACTATATTTCTGCCAAGTGAGTCTACACCATACAACACACATTCATAATTTTCAGCCTTCTCTCAAAGGCACTCACCCACATCCAGTATGTGTAGCCTGGTTATTCTTAGCTCAGTATGTCTCTGGCTCTATGTTTGAGGACTTGATTTCCTGTTAACGCTGCAGAAAGTACAGATTATCACACATAGTTTAACTAAACATCCTAATTTAACATAACTGAGCATTGCTTAGAGGTCCTGAAATCTTTTTATTTTTAAAGAACTCCAAACTCTATCCTCGCTAGCCCCTCACAGGGCCACACATTCCATCCTCTGTCCGGTTCCACAATCAACATTCCATACACACACACACACACACACACACACACACACCACACGTCTGCAGTTTCACACATCAGCTGCCCAAAACACTTAGCGGAACTGCTGAACTTTTGCCATTGTTCTCCCTTTCCCAACAGAACTTCTCCCTTTACCGGTCACTATTCCAAGTCTCACCGTGCAGTTATACACAATGCCTCCAGAGCGATAGAACAAAACTGTGCTGTATACCAAACTCGGCCAGTCTGTCTTCACGAGAGCACAGCTACACTTGAGCTGCCTCTGTCAATTGTAAGAATCGAAGTGTGCGTGTGTGTGTGTGTGTGTGTGTGTGTGTGTGTGTGTGTGTGTATGCCTGTGTGTGTACATGTGTGTGTGTGTGTATGTTGTGTGTGTGTGTGGTGTGGGGGGAAACTCAAGATCATGAATCACGAAAGTTAGGCTGATTTCCTCTACCTAATTTCTTGCTGTTGATCTCTGCAACATCTACCTTACACAAATTTCCCTTAAGAATTAATTTTTTTTCTATTTAGTAATTTCCAAAATATTACAATGAATAAATTGCTTAATCTGTCTTCACAGTGCCTCCCATTTACAGGTCTGGTTAGCAACTCCCCCCGTCGTGCTAGTTTCAAGGACTCAGCAAACCGGAACTGCTAACGAAAACTTCAAACCAGACCATACCATTTCCTCATTTCCTCTGCTTTGAAGCAACATTCTCATGAGCAGTTGCATGGACAGACTTCCCTCAAAGGCTAGCTAATCCCCTTTCCTAGAGCACCTTCCCACCCAAACTCACGTGCCAGTAGGGAGTGTGACTGAGAGGTGCAGCTGCATCCTGGAAGAGGCTCACAAAGTCAAAGAGCCTTTCTTGTTTCCACACATCCTCAGCCACCTGAGGGAAGAGCTCAGAGGCTGTTATACTGAAAAAAATGGACCTCAGGGACCCAGGGGTGTTGGTGGGTTACTCTGTTTAAAACTTACTGGCATCTAGGGAGCGTCTGTGTTTCCTTGGAAATTAAGCACCATGTTTTCAATCCTGATTGACCAGGTCAGAATGTATTGAGGAAGCAAGGAAGACAACACTGTAGTCTATTCCGCAGGCAATTTTACATCCCTTTGTTTTGTTTTGCTTTTTAAGTTTTTCACATTTCAATGCCTATTAAGCGAAGGGCATCTGACATTTTAGAGTCACTGAAGATACCAGTGATCAAGTGATCTTAATCTCTTTCCATTTCTAATGCAGTTCCATTCCCTCGGGAGCCTAGGACATGTTTACCTATGTGTTTGCTCTGTGGTTATTCCTGTCCCATTCTCTGTGGTTTCTGTTTTCTACTTATAATGTCCCCAGACTGGCCTCTGCTGCTCAGCATTGCTTCATGGCTTGCCTTGTGAGATGCCTCTCCGTTTGTTTTCTTCTTTATATGACCTGTGAAAGCTACAGCAAGATGGTGATAGAACTCAAGAAGAAATTATACCCATTTGAAAAACCTAGGTGATGTGACTTGTTAATGGTGTTTTCACCACATGGAGTTATCTAGGAATTGAGAAAGGTAGAGAAGGCTTATACATTAAACATCACTAAACCTTTATCTCCACATACGTTTCTCTGGGAATCTAAGCATCACTGCTGGTCTCAGTAAAATGTTTTGTCCAAGAGATCTTTTGCTTTAAGCCTCTAACCCAGTTTTCCATAGGACTCAATTATTCCTGCCACCAGCACCCCCCCAATATAAACAATACATTTGAAAGAACCTTACTGTAAATATAGTTTACTCCCCTGTACATCCCAAGCCCCCTTCAGAACACAAATGAGAATCTTAACATCCTAATCCCAGAGAAACAACTCCTGCAAATCCTAGGACCTGGTATCATGCAGAGAAGCTCACTAGACTGTAGAATTACAGATCTTTCTGCGAAGTACTGCAGGTGGCCTCCTCTTCATCTGTCCGAATGCTCCTCTTGCTATTTACCCTTCCGAAAACGACTCAGCCATCTTGAGCTTTTGCCAGCTGTAATTAGGTCTGAGTTCTAGTCACCTGCACATGGGGATCAGTTACTGAGAGATTCTAAGCCAGCGGCATACAAATTCTACTGCATTCCCATCCTACCTGTAGCTTTTCTTAAAAAACAAATTGCTAAACTATACCTTAGTAGTTACTGATTCTGTAAAACTTTACAGTGTAGATGACAAGCAAGACCTCCAAATTTCCCTTTCTAAGGAGGGTCTGATTAATTTTGATACTTGGAGTGCTAGGCATGTAACTAACTGCTACTATAAGACAATGAACCTTTAAGATAACAATTGACTGGGCGTTCCTCCACAGCTGCTAGTTAATCTCACTCTGGATGTATTTGAGAGAGCAGAGTAACAATCAGTTTTAGTGAGATATCTTAAAAATCTAGAACAGAATAGGCATGAGAAACTTTCATTTCCCAGGACATCATCCTGCCCCCAAATTTCAAATCTAACTACAGCTAAGTGCTTTAATCCATCTCATTGCCAATAATTAATTAAGCAATGCAATAATAAAAACAAAAGAGGTAAGAAAGAGCACGTTAATTCTGAATTATCTATTTAGCCCAGTAAGTAGGTATTGAACCCTTGATTATTTAGCCACAACTTCTCAAGTGCTAATATTGTAAGCTGTGTTCAGAAATGGACTTTGAAACTCTTTTTCTCAACCTCCATGAGCAAGTCAACTCAGCAAGTTCTGGGGAACGTCCTGTATAGCATATTCCAAGGAGGAAATTGTTGTGGGGGTAGTCACCAGGGAAGACTGTTTGGGCATGGGTTTTTTGTTTTTTTTTTTTTTTTAAAGCGACTACACTAGGTACTCAGGATCCCAGTGTCACATTGAACCTTTCTCGGGATGAGTTTTTAAGCACAAAAAAACATGCCTGGGATTTACATACTTCAGTCAACAAAAACAGTTAAACAGAACTAGAACTACAGAAACCAAAAGGCAAGAGACTTTCCCAGATCTATGGACGTCGATGGATTAGGCCTTTCTTTTAGTTTGGGCAGGTGGCACTGTCTTCGTGCTGAGTTTTATGGCCTGAATGGTACTTCCATCATGGATTCACTTGTGCTAAGGTCTGAAGGCCTACGAAGTTCTGGGGCTCTTTTGCGGAAATAGCATCTCTGTGGCAGGTCAGTTTGACAAGGCTGAACTGAATTCCTTAGAGCTGTCTTTCTAATGTGATTTCATATAAAAGCAGTAGAGATAGCCTCTAGTGAGAGTGAAATGGAGGGAGGTAACATCCACACACAAGCAGTTTTCAGTTCTTCAAATACCAACATTGGTACTTTGCAAATGGGGCTCCATAGATATACTAGAACATCCTAATCAGATGATGGCTTTAGATTAGGGGCTGACCAGTTAGTCCTGAATGATCAGAAAAAGAACTTGAAAGGAAGTTTGGACTTCCCTTGGGAAAAGTGACACGTGTCTAAAAAACTAGCTTCATCTCATGCCTGGAACTCTCCAGTCTTCTTGAAATCTTTACTTTCTGACTGCCTGCTCTTTGGATTTTTGTGCTTGCCCAGACAGCCCTCAGAAATGTGTAAGTAAATCCACGTAGTATGTGTGTGTGTGTGTGGGGGGGAATTCTATGGAGACATCCCATTTGCAGCTGTGTGTTCCAAGGTCTCTCTCCCTCCCTGCTTCTCTCTCTCTCTCTCTCTCTCTCTCTCTCTCTCTCTCTCTCTCTCCTGCAACCTTGGTGGAACTCTGAAACACAGCTTACTACAATACAGAGAGTACCAAGAGGTGAGTTACCAGTCACTTGGCAGGACACCCCACTCTCTAAGATTTCTATAGTAGGGCAAAACACCGGGCCCCTCCCCCAACTGTCTCAGCTTCTCTAGCCAGCCAGCAGGATTGTTTCCTGCAGGTAAGCTGTCCCAATACCCACCCCCCTGCACAGGACCCACCCTGCAAGCTACTAGTCCCATCCTGACCCCAAACTCACCTATCCTCCTGCAACCTTGGTGGAACTCTGAAACACAGCTTGCTACAATGCTGAGAAGACCAAGAGGTGAATGGACACCCACTCTCTAGGCACTCCACAGTGGGGCAAAACCCTGGGCCCCTCCCCTACCTGCCTCAGCTTATCTATCCAGCCATCAGGTGAGTTTCCTACTGAGAGGACAAAGAGAGAGGACCAAGAGAGAGGATCAAGAGAGGAACTCTAAAGCACAAGCTGTGACTGCACAGAGTGAACCAAGAGAGTGAACAAGGAGAGAAGAGGCTAAGAGAAACCTCAGTGGCTCCCTGAGACACAGACATTGACAGTACAGAGCAGACCAAAAACAATTCCCAAAAACTCAGACAGTAACTGCAAGGATTGGACCAAGACACAGAGACATTGCTGGCATCAACTGAAGGAAGAGATGGATAAGCACCAATATAAGAATTCATCCAATTATCTAAAAAGCAACATGGTAACAGCAGAAGCCAGTGGACACACAACAAAAAGGCTTGATCATCCTAACCCAGAAGAAGTAGAAGAAAATGATTTTAAACGTAACTTTATGAAGATGATGGAGACCTTTAAAGAGGAAATTAAAAACTCCCTTAAAGAAATGGAGAAAAAGAGAAACAAAAAAATTTGAAGAAATTAATAAATCCCTTAAAGAAGCCCAAGAAAAAAACAATCAAACAGGTGAAGTATACAGGTCAAGACTTCAAGAATGGAATAGAGGCAATAAAGAAAACACAAACCAAGGGAATTCTGGATATGGAAAACCTGAGTAAATGAACAGGAACTACAGAGACAAGTATAACCAACAGAATACAAGAGATAGAAGAGAGAATCTCAGGTTTTGAAGATACTATAGGGGAAATAGATTCATTGGTCAAAGAAAACATTAAAGCCAACAAATTCTTAATAAAAAACATCCAGGAAATCTGGGACACCATGAAAAGACCTAGCCTAAGAACAATAGGGGTAGAAGAAGGAGAACTCCCGCTCAAAAGCACAGAAAATATATTCAACAAAATCATAGGAGAAAACTTTTCCAACCTAAAGAAGGATATCCCTATGAAGATACAAAAAACTTATGGAACACCAAATAGACTGGATCAAAAAAATACGTCCCGTTGCCATATAATAATCAAAAAGCAAAACATACAGAATAAAGAAAGAGTATTAAGAGCTGCAAAGGAAAAGAGTCAAGTAACATATAAAGGTAGACTTATCAGAATTACACCCAAATTCTCAATGAAAACAATGAAAGTCAGAGGTCCAGGGAAGATGTGCTGCAAACATTAAGAGACCATGTATGCAAGTTCAGACTGCTATACCCAGCGAAGTTTTCAATCACCATCAATGGAGAAAACAAGATATTCCATGACAAAACCAGATTTAAACAATACGTATCAGCGGCAATATACAGCAAGCTAACATCAAATTAAATGGAGAGAAACTCAAAGCAATTCCACCAAAATCAGGAACAAGACAAAGCTGTCCACTCTCTCCATATCTCTTCAACATAGTTCTTGACATTTTAGCAATATCAATAAGACAACAAAAGGAGATCAATGGGATTCAAATTGGAAAGGACGAAGTCAAACTTTTATTATTTGCAGATGATATGATAGTATACCTAAGTGACACCAAAAACTGTACCAGAGAACTCCCACAGCTGATAAACACCTTCAGTGATGTCAGGATACAAGATCAACTCACAATAATCAGTAACCTTCCTATACTGCAAATGATAAAGAAGCTGAGAGAGAAATCAGAGAAACATCACCTTTCACAATAGCCACAAATAGCATAAAATATTGGGATAACACTATCAAGGAAGTAAAAGACCTATTTGAGAAGAACTTTAAGTCTTTGAAGAAAGAAATTGAAGAAGATACCAGAAAATGGAAAGATCTCCCAAGCTCTTGGATATTCAGGATCAACATAATAAAAATGGCAATCCTACCAAAGCAATCTATAGATTCAATGCAATTCTCATCAAAATCCCAGCACAATTCTTCACCGACCTTGAAAGAATAATACAGAACTTCATATGCAAAAACAAAATACCCAGGTTAGCCAAAACAATCCTGTACAACAAAGGAACTTATGGAGACATCACGATCCCTTACATCAAGCTCTATTACAGAGCTACAGTAATGAAAACAGCTTAGTATTGGCATAAAAATAGAGAGGTTGACCAATGGAATTGAATTGAAGACCAGAATATTAATCCACACACCTGTGACACCTGATTTTTGACAAAGACACGAAAATTATACAATGGAAAAAAAGAAGCACCTTCAACAAAGCTGCTGGCATAACTGGATGTCAACATGTAGAAGAATGAAAATAGATCCATATCTATCCCCTTGCACAAAACTCAAGTCCAAATGGATTAAAGACCTGAATATAAATCCAACCACACTGAACCTGATAGAAGAGAAAGTGGGAAGTAGCCTTCAATGCATGAGCACAGGAGACCACTTTCTAAATATAATCCCAGTAGCACAGACACTGAGAGCAATAATAAATAAATGGGACCTCTTGAAACTGAGAAGCTTTTGTAAAACAAAGGACACAGTAAGACAAAAAGGCAGTCTACTGAGTGGGAAAAGATCTTCACTGTAGGAGCCAGCCATGATAAGCTTAATAGAAACAGACCACCCAAAGGAAGTTCTTCCAACCATTATCACCTGCCAGTGTAGGACTCAGCCATAATAAGTTTAATGGAGGCCTGAGTCTCAGTAGTTTACCCTGAAGCAATACCTGGTTGCAGGAAGGACCACAAACTGAGATTACCTAGGCGCCACCCAAGAACAGACCATCCAAAGGAAATTCCTAATGTTCCAACCATTGTAGATAGGATCATCTTCTGACACACACTCACCAGGACACCCCTAGACAACTGTCAGCCAATCAGGGGTTCTGAACCTTAGAAATTCCTCACCCCTACTGTTACTAGTATAAAAACCCAACTCTAACTGAGCTCGGGACTCTTCAATTTTTCCAATACAATGGGTGCACGGAGAGACTGAATTTGCAAACTTGTGTAAGAATAAAGGCTCTTTGCTTTTACATATGGGACTCCATCTCCTTGTTGGTTTTGGGGGGACTTTGTAGATCTGGGCATAACATTCACCAACTCCACATCAGACAAAGGAGTGATTTCCAAAATATATAAAGAACTCAAGAAATTAGACACCAAAATTCCAAATAACCCAATTAAAAAATGGGGTACAGAACTAAATAGAGAATTTTCCACAGAAGAATCTCAAATGGTCAAAAGACAATTAAGGAAATGTTCAACATCCTTAGCCATCAGGGAAATGTAAATCAAAACAACTCCTAGATACCTTCTTATCCCAGTCTGAATGGATAAGATCAAAAACGCCAATGATAGCTTATGTTGAAGAGAACATGGAGTAAGAGGAACACTCCTTCATTGGTAATAGGAAACCAAACTTGTGCAGCCACTTTGGAAATCAATATGTGGTTTCTCAGAAAACTGGGAATCAACCTACCTCAGGACCCAGCAATACCATTCTTGGGCATATACCCAAAAATAATCATACTACAAAGACATTTGTTCAGCTATGTTCATAGAAGCATTATTTGTAATAGCCAGAAACTGGAAACAACTTAGATGCCCCTCAGCCAAAGAATGGATAAAGAAAATGTGGCACATCTACACATTAGAGTACTACTCAGCATAAAAACAAAACAAAACAAAAAAAACAATGGCGTTTTAAATTTTGCATGCAAATGGATGGAACTAGAAAACATCCCAAGTGAGGTAACCCAGACCCAAAAAGATGAATATGGTATGTACTCACTCATAAGTGAGTGGATACTAGCTATAAGCAAAGGATATTGAGCCTATAGTTCATGATCCTAGAGAAGCTGAGTAATAAGGTGAACCCTAAGAAAACATAAATAGATCCACCGGGAAAGTGGAAACCGACAAGATCTCCTGACAAAACTGGGAGCATAGGGGTTGCGGGGAGAAGGGAGAGTGGAAGGGGAAGATGAGGGGAGAAGGTGAGTGAGGGGTGAGGAGAACTTGAGGGAATGGGATAGTCAAGATGGAAGGACAGAGATGAGAACAAAGAAAGAGATAACTTGATTGAGGGAGACATTATGGGGTTAGCAAGAAACCTGTCTCTAGAGAAATTCCCAGGATGACCCCAGCCATGACCCTAAGCAATAAAGGAGAAGGTACCTGAACTGGACTTGTCCTGTAGTCAGTCTGATGAATATCTTAAATATTACCATAGAACCTTCATCCAGCAACTAATGGAACAGAGTCAGAGACATGCATTTAGCACTGGACTGAGCTCCCAAAGTCCAGTTGAAGAGTGGGAGAAATGAGAATATGAGCAAAGAGGTCAAGACCATGATGGGGACACCCACTGAAACAGTTTACCTGAGCTAATGGGAGCTCACCAACTCCAGCTGGACAGGGAAGGAACAAGCATAGGACCAAACTAGTCCCTCTGAATGTGGGTGACAGTTGCATGGTTGGGCAGACTGTGGGGCCACTGGCAGTGGCACCAGGATTTATCCTTACTGCTTATACTGGCTTTTTGGGAACCTGTTCTCTTTGGATGGATACCTTGTTCAGCCTAGATATAATAAGGAGGGCCTTGGACCTTCCCCAAAGCAATGTGCCTTACCCTCTCTGAAGAGAGGATGGGGGATAAAGGTAAGTGGAGGGAATGGGAGGAGGGGAGGAAATGGGAACTTGGATTGGTATGTATACTGAAAAAAGATAGTTTGTTTTCTTTTTTAAGAAAAAAATCTCAATACTATTTAGATTTCCAGAAAGAACTGCAGGGAAATTCCTACTATCCAAAAATGAAAACCAATACTACTTAGTTAAAATCAAAAGAGGAAGAAAGTTGAATTGAAAACTCCAAATTATGAAATGAACTGTGGAAGAATTCCTGCTGGCCTGGCTCCAGAGAGTGGGCACCTAGCTCTAACCCACACTGGGCTATACCTGGCCTAGCTCTTGAGTGTCAGCACCTTGTCTTAATTCATTTTTTGTTTAGCAGATACCTTTTGTTTCTGTTGTCCCCCTAAGTGAATCCTGTCTGACGGTTTCCCAAGGGTATGAAGCCTATGCAAAACATGAATCAGGTATTTGCACTTAGCATTGTGTTTTTGGAAGCTTCATTCAGGGGCTTTTGAGAATATGCAAAACAGCTGGCTAAAGTATAAATATGAGAAGGAATGAAAATGTCCTGAGCAGAGGGAAAGTGCTGCAGCCACAAGGGTCCAAGTTCATTGTCAAGGTGTCTCTTGGCTTACTTTCCATAGAAGGCGTAAACCCACACCCGCACCACGACATCTGTGACAAGGAACCTTCATGTTCATAGAGTGAAATCAGCACTGAGTAGCTGTTCCTATCTTCAGAAAAGTGATAGACAATAAACACTCCTCTACATGGAAACTGGGAATGGCCAAATCAGCTCCCTTTTTTCTGGAGACTTTCCAAGACATGCTAGCCTTCTAATAAAAGTTCCAGTGGGATTCCCTAATGGGCTATTCTGTGTCTTCTTTACTTGACCTCTGAAGACCCGTCACTATGCTCAGAGTTCCCTGAAGATGAAATCATAGATTGCAACACTTCCCTTATTTGGTAAGAGAGCCTTGGGCCCTAGCAACTAGGAAACTTATATGTCAACTTACAGAAAGAAATACAGGGAGGACTGCTTGTCCTTCCCAGCTCAGAAAATGAAAACCATGTTATGACCTTCTGATGGAAATGCTCTGCTTGGCAGGAGCAAGGTGGTTGATAAGAAGCTAATAGAACATTTCCAGGTGAGTTCTAATTTTCAAGTTTTAAAAGACTGCATTTCTTTTGATCAGATTGCTTTCTCTAAATGTCTACCTGTAGCTCTCACTGATTTTATTTAACTGGCACTTATTCCCTAGTCACCCAGCAACTTTTACATCCAACACTTGAAAGCACAGCCTCCCTTCAGAAAGACAAGAAGGTTCACAGTAGATTTAAGGGATAAGGAAGTAAAGATCCAAGAATCTAAGGATTTTTTTTAATGGTGAAGAAATGTGACATATGATAGGGCAAGTATTTTACAAATGCGGCCTCATAGTGAGTGCTTAATAAGTCCAAGTTTAATGGAAAGAACTTCTTAAAGAAAGGAACTGAAACTAATTGATGCTTAAGAGAATATAAACATAGGAAAATGCGTGGTGTGGGCAGAGTGAAAATGTAAAGATGGAGGAGGCTGAGGTTGTCAATAAAGGAATATAAAAGCATGCTGACAATCAGAGACACACTTGTGAACCTACCTCCCAGCCTCCATGTTGTGGCCGCAAGATCACACTTCATTTCTCACTACTTCTTAAACACATCTAAAGTTTCTGATGTGTGTTCACCTACATCCAGAATGCTCTCTTCTTCCCCTAAGAGTCTGGCAAATCTGACTTATTTACAATTTTTTTTTGTCCCTGTACAGGAAGTTCCCCTTCGCATGCAACAAACTATTATCCATCTAGGTTATAACATTTACTAAACTTTGTCGTCACTCTCTGTAAATTTATCTAATGGATAAAGAAAAACCAAGCTGGGCGGGGTAAAAGAAGACAGCAAAGGAAAGGGGGGAAGCCCGTTTTCATGTTCCCTGAGCCCCGTGTCTTGGGTTGGCCATTCTCAACATGGCAGCACAGGGAGTAATTGCAGGGACGTTAGAGACCAGAGCTGCTGGGCTACAGTGCTGGACACGTGGGTGCAGCTATCTGGGTGTAGGGATGAGAACGGTTGCCCCTCTTAGCAATTATTGCAGTGCTGTGCTTCACTTTGTGATTCTGTGAAGTCATAAATGCTTTTAGAAACAACAAAGGTTGTTTCAAAAGTTTGGCTTTGATTTTTTTCTTTTAAGAAAGAGAAAGAAAATGGTTGAGTTGGGAGGAAAGATCTTGGAGAAGTTGGGTATGGGAAAGAATATGATTAAAATATATTAAGTGAAAAGTTTTTTTAAAAAAATTTAAAGACCTTAGAACAACAAGATTATATGTGGTTTGGTATCATTCACACAGATACTTAAGAAGCAATTAGATTTTTATAGATTCATATACAACAAGAAGTGAATCATATGATATTTTGTGTAGTAAAGCTCTCTCGGGATATCAAAGCTTATTGTGCTGAAAGATGATCAAAATGATTAAGAATGCAATGAGCTTGTGGGAGAGCAGCAGAAACTGAGGCAAATGAGGTGAGGCGGGCCCAGATGCAACAACATTAGACACCCTGAGTAGTGACCATTCACGCTGAGTGCAGCTGAACATAACTTCTAAGAAGCATAATCGTGACCATCGGTCAGTTGCTCTCAGGAGGCGTGGGGCAGACCAGGCGGATGGGACAAGGGTTGTGTCCATGAAGGGGTGAAAACAAAGCGCAAGAGCACCATCATAGCCAGGCTGGGGAAGCTGGGGAGGCGGTAAAATGTAGTGTGCAAAGAAGTGAGAGCACCTTTGGATTGGAAAACCTCGGATTTCAAATTACTGAAGTAATGGAGTAAAATGTGCTCAGAAAATAAACTGGGAAAACTAAGAAAGCTGATTTTAAGGAATAGGATTAGAAGGTGGTGTGGTTATTCTATAGATTAGAAGGTGGTGTGGTTATTCTATAGATTAGAAGGTGGTGTGGTTATTCTGTAGATTAGAAGGTGGTGTGGTTATTCTATAGAATAGTTTCAATATTTTCAGTGGTTGAGCAAGCTGAAGAGAAGATCCCTGGACGTCAGGAGTCTGAAAAAATCAAAGACCAAGACTCTTATTTCATTATGATATGAATTAATTTTAGGCAAAATTATAATAGAATGATTGGCATAGAGAGAGGAAGAGAGAGAGCAAAAAGCAAAGAAACAACTTTTTTCTATATAAAAAGTAGAAAATAAATGTGATAAGGAAAGATGAATGAATGATGACTGAAAACGGAGTGATCTGATGAGTAGTGAGTTTAGTGGGGTTGGGTTTGGAAAGGAAAAGAAGCAGATATCTGGGCAGCATAATGGAGAACAAGATCTCATGCATACCCCACTTTAACAATTGCCATCTATGAGCAATGAGATGCACAAACATGCCTTTCATTTGACTGTGCATAATCAGCTTGTGGCCTGAGAACATTGGTTTACCCAGAAGAAATTGAAAGTAAAACAGAATAATATGGTGCATAACTTTTCATTTTTTAATGGTACCTCCCATTTCTATATCCATACTATTAATTCCATTCTTTGCTTATATCTTTTTAGCTCTATAATCAATAAAAATATTAATTTGTGCCATTTGATTATTTTTTGCTGAATACTTAGCCCAACCTAGTCCAAATACTCTGATTAGAGATCATTTTTAAAGGTTTGAAAATCTGGCAACTTAAATTCTGTGTATTCTTTTGCTTTCAACAAGGGCATAGATTTTATGAATGGGTTGAAAGAATAAATGTAAGAGGCAAGGGGCGATGCTCCCAAAGTACTTTAGCTGTAAAAGTCAGTTTGAGTCAGACAAATATATGAAAAACAATGAGATCTTTGATAATTTTATAAAAGCAAAGACAGAAAGAAAACCAAAATAATTATGGATAAATTCAGGTTTGCAATATGAATCAAAATACATTGTGTCTTCAGATTCTTTAAAAGGAAAAGACTATGCAGACAACATTAACAATAAGCTATTTAAATGTTCTTATTTATAACTCATACCAGAAGTTATAAAGATCCTGACAGATGTACAGTTTGCTTACATGACTGTCACAGAGTCTTTGTCAGAGTCACACAACTCTCCCGTGTGTCAGCAGTTGGCCTCTAGTATAACAAAGGAGCTCAAATAGCACAGCCAGATCAGTGCCTCTATCCCATCTATAAATTATCCTCAGTAACTGTCATCTGGAATGTTCATTCTGGACTCTTTCACTGTCTGCTTATAATGCAGACAAGGCCCCTTCTAAATGCATCCCACGTCATGTTCTCTCTAACGTGTTGGAAATATTGGTCACAGGATCTATGTGTTCTTCCAAAGATTTTCCTGGTTTTGGTCATCCGTCTCTTCTTACATACTCTCCAGTAAAGATCAACTTCTTATTAGAAGTCCAAGGGAAGCACAGATCCATTCACTACTCAGGATGCCTAATGCTGCATCTGGGCCCACCTCACCTCATTTGCCTCAGTTTCTACCAATCTCCCATAAGCTCATTTCATTCTTAATCATTTTGATCATCCTTCAGCACAATAAGCTTTGATTGCAAGAGAGAGCTTTTACTACACAAAATATCATATGATTGGCTGTACCAGCTCAGAAAGTTTCTAAATATCACTTCCCACCATAATACTAAATTTCCCAATATATAGACGCACAGGCATAGATTACAGACTCATATTGAATGTCTATGCTTTTGAAAAAATAGATGGAATGGACAAAGTGAAAGATAGAAAACTATAGGTAATATATAGTTTGCTACTTTCTTATGAGGAAATGCTAGCAAAGTATAAGAAACTTACTTAAATATAATGTCTTACATAGACGTTTTCTTTTTCTCAGTTATTGTGCAAAGTAATGGGTTTCATCTTTCCATTTTCATACATCATGTTTTATTCTTATTCACGTCCAACCACCCTCTCTTATCTTCTCACTTCCGAAGGTCCCCTTGTCTTCCCAAATCATCCCCCTTGTCTTTCACATTGTCAGTGCTCCATTGTCCCCAAAGTTGTTGTTAGTGGAATGTTGTCTTAATTTGATTACTACCCAGAACCCTGGAAAGAAAATACCTGCTGATTTATGATGGAGCTGAGGAATGAGTGAGTACTCATAGGGGATCCAGTAGGTTAATTTGAAGTAACATATTCATAATAAATGAGTCTGCATTCTTTATATGAAGGACAGTTATAATGGAAGAGAGAGTTATACCTCCAGGAATTATCCAGAAAGTGTATACATGCACAATTCAAGAGATAAGGGGGGGGCAGTTACTTCATAGTAACCCTGTATAGACCCTTGTCTTCCATAGTTTATCTGCGAAGCAGAGGCCCAGGGAGAGAAAGGATGTGACTACCAGAGACATCTCTGAAAGAAGGATGGCATGTAAAATTAAGTGATCTCAAATAACAGTTCCATAGCAGTTCATCCTTCCTGGAACAAGGAGTGAAGAAGGGTACCCATGACTCCCCTTTTCATTCTGTATACACAAAGCATACAGATAAAAATATCATGAGATTCTATCAGGTTGTCTGAGCCTTCATTCAAAGATAAAAATGTTTCTCTTATTATTCAGAACTTCAGAACCTTTTAAGTTTTATCTTTATTGAGTGTGTGTATGTGTGAGAGTGTGCATGAGTGTGTGTGAGTGTGTGTGTGTGAGAGAGAGTGTGTGTGAATGTATATGTGTGCGAGTGTGTATGTGTGGGTGTGTGGGTGTGTGTGTGTGAGTGTGTAGAGGTCAGAGAACAACTTTGTGGAGTCATTTCTCTCTTTCCACCATTATATGTGTTCCAAGAATCTAAAAGAGGTCATCAGGTTTGCACAGTAAGCGCTTTACCTACTAAGTCATCTCGCTGTCTTGAGGTTTTTTAAAGCATAGGACCGCTGAAATACCAAAGGTGAAAACGAAGACCTTCTATATGTCCTTTATATTGAAACCCAAGCTCCATAAAAATTGATTATGCAAACACTAAGAGGTCTTGGTGATGGGACTGAAAGTGGCTGTGGATTTTAGGACTGTAAAGAAGGCATTGTGACATTTTCCTCTGGGTCCCAAGTCAACAAACCAGAACCAAAACAGTAAAAGCAACCAACACCCATGTCTCATTGGCAGGTATTTCAACTTCCTTTAACTACTACTACCGGTGTCTGCCATGTTAATCTTCAACCACTCCAGCTCCATGACTTTCACTCTGATGGGTGTGCCTGGCTTAGAGTCACAACACCTGTGGCTCTCTGTTCCATTCGCCTCCATGCTCCTGGCTGTCCTCATTGGCAATGGTGTTATCCTCTTCCTGGTTGTCACAGAGCCCACACTTCACACACCAGTGTACCTGCTCCTGGCCCTGCTGATGGCAACTGACCTAACCTCTACTCTAGCTTTTGTACCCAAGGTTCTATGCCTTTTTTGGTTTGATGATCGAGACATAGCTGTGCATGCTTGTTTCACACAGATGTTTTTCATCCATGGAGCTTCAGTGATGCGATCCGCCCTACTTGTTGCGATGGCCTTTGACCGCTTTGTGGCTGTGTGTGAGCCACTACGCTACAACACAATACTGAGCCATTCTCTAGTTGGACGCCTAGGACTGGTGGCTCTCGCCAAGAGTGTGATCCTTATCCTGCCCATGCCTCTTCTACTTCAAAGGCTGACTTTCTGTCGCGTGATCGTTCCTCACACGTACTGTGACCACATGGCTGTGGTAAAAATGGCCTGCAGTAACACCAGACCCAATCGAATTTATGGGCTCTTTGTGGTCTTGCTTGTAGTGGGACTTGATCTGCTTCTAATTGGCTTCTCATATGCCCTCATCCTGCAGGCTGTGGTGCGCCTCAACTCTCGAGATGCTACCTTCAAAGCCCTCAACACCTGCTCAGCCCACCTCTTTGTCATCCTCATCACTTATGTGCCTGCCTTGTTTTCCTCTGTCACCCACCGCATTGGCCGCAACATCCCACCTCACGCTCACATTATTCTCGCCAATCTCTACCTTCTTGTACCTTCAATGTTCAACCCAATTATCTATGGTATCAAAATGAAGGAGATACGAGACAAGGTGGCCAAATGCTTGTACCGATGAGCTTCACAGGATGTGAATCCCAGTAACAATCCATCAACTAAATGGATGTTGAAGATATATGACAAGATCTTTGACAGCCATCCAAGTCCCAGTAATAGCTCCAGATAAGTTGTGCAAAGTGTGGAAAGAATAGACCACAAAGCACTGGTTTCCCTTTTTTTTTCCTACGTGTCCGTTCTCAAACTCTGTTTACTTCTAGTGACTATATTCTTGCTAAAAGGATCCTGGTGTGTCTCTCATTGGATTCCACTTTATGGAAACTACTCAGGAACTGAAGAGTAGTTATTCAGTCATTTTTAATTTGATAGTGATATAGAATTTTCCCAAGACTAATCAGATTATTGTGACAATGTGTGTGTGTATATATATGTGTATATGACATGTATAGTTCAGATTTGTAGACTATAGAAAAATATAATTTGAATTATTTTATTTTAAAATTAATACAGGCCTAGATCCATAATTCAAAATATTCCTATGAGAGGAAACTCTACCCTAAAAAAATGCATGTGGGGTAGAAACTACTTGTTCTTGAAATGGCCTTAGCGTCACATGAATTCACATAGAGCGGCTTAGCTCGTGCATAAAGATCAGTTCACATTATTGTGATGAAGCCTTGCTCTGTTGCTGTATTTTAAAACATTGTATGAATAAAATTTCTGATCATGAATCAGTGTAAAAAGGCAATTATAAAATATG
Source organism: Ondatra zibethicus (assembly GCA_004026605.1). Classification (NCBI taxonomy): domain Eukaryota; kingdom Metazoa; phylum Chordata; class Mammalia; order Rodentia; family Cricetidae; genus Ondatra; species Ondatra zibethicus. Next base: position 12,982 of record PVIU01012956.1, on the reverse strand, counting down.
TCTAAAATAAGGTGAAATATGAAAGCATGAAAAATAAGGACAACTTTTAATCATCATCTTAATATAAAGTTAAACAGATATGCTCATTGAACTTAAAGTTGGGAGGAAAGGTTTTACATTTCTGAGCCCCAATTTCAGAACATGACACGGTGCTTGAAATCTTAAGGGGATAATTATGAGTGAGATGTTTGTGGTCTTTCCCTCAAACCATTGCCTTAGCCTACCTAAATGTCTTCTTTGCTTAGAGGAAGACAGGCTATAAATTCTACAGCAATTTCAACTCTTTTAGGCTAGAGCAGAGAAATTTTCAGTTTGAACATCCTTCCCCTGGATTTTACTTGGTCCGGCTTAGACTAGGAAGATGCCTAAAACAAAATATATATGCATTTTCCATATAAGGTGCTAGAGAAACCAGACATCAATCTATTAAAGCAGAACTCAATTCACTCATAACATAAACATTTTTATGGAGTGTTTGGGGGTGTTTTCATGGGAGGAAACTGTAGCATTATCATGGGTCTATGGTGCTTCTTCGAGCCTTTTTATTTCCTGTTGAAGTTTCAAGAATGCAGAGAGGATTTGTACCTGATACTAACTTTCAGCCATCATAATGATCAGCATGTCAGGGTACATACTAAAAAAAATTCATGATTCATTATCCTCCAAGTATAATCTCATTTATGAAGGATCGTAGGATACAATTATAGGAGCAAAATTTTGAGCAAGTAAGTCAATATACTCACTAATAAGAAACTCTAAGTAAAATTCAGGGAGACAGTTAAGGTTGGAATGTTTCTCTATTAATGAAAGGACACATTTTTTTCTCTTTTTTTCCCCACTGATTCCAGTAGAAGTACCATATGTTAGAGTAGTTCTCTTAGTTACCTCAGGCATTTTATATACAGTTTTTCAATTATAACACAAGCTCTATAATAATATTCCTTGCATATTAACTTTAAAATGCTTGGCTTCTTGGTGTACCCACAGCCATACAGGAAATGAACAGTCAGCTACGTTCAGATCCTGACCCACCTGAGTATATCTTCCCGTTCAGTTACTCCTATTTGTAGAGCACAAGAACTGAAAATGTAGCGAAGCAAGACTAGGTGGAATACTTAATAGGGGAGCCTTCACTCTCAAGAAGCATCGCAACAATTGTGTGACCACCTCATGCTCAATAATAAAATATATTTTAAACTCTGCCTTGGTTAAAATATAAATTGTTGCAAAGTATTTGGAGAAATAAGTACCTTCCTTCTTCTATTATGCTTACCCTGTATTTTGAAAACCTTGACACACCTCCATCCAATTCTATTCTTCTGAAATTCATTCTGTGCTGAAGCGATTTACTGTACCCTGTGGGCCTCCTCAAGTTCGATCACTATGTGTCATGATGAACTCCTGACTTTATAACTTCATAGTTCTGACTGTATAAATTGGCAGGTCTGACAAAACCCAGGTCATTATAGACAATTCTATCATTTATCACTGAAAAAAAAAATGTTCTCAACTGGGCAGGGTGGGGCTGTATGAAGTAGTTACTCAAAAGCCAAGGGCTGGGCAAGAGCATGGCAAAGGAAATTAGGATCTGAAGTTTCCATAGCTACTTTTCTTTCGGTGCAAAAAAAGCTAAATAAATAAGTAAATAAATTTTTCATTGTTCATGTTATATAGCAGTTTGTATATTTTTTGTATTAAGCGCTTTAGTAAAATAATAAGGAATGCCTGAAAATATTTACCTAAAATAAAGCAACATACAACACCCAACTTTTTGTCATGAAACATTTGAGAACTAAGAATCTGATGACATCTTAGTAGGTGCTTATGAGTCAGGCTTTTTCATAAGGTTTAGTATTGACGTCAACTGAAGCAAAAGTCTTCTAAAGACTTGAGTGGAGCTGAAGGATCCCAGTGTCACTGTTGACTGGAGACCCCAGTGTTTGTCACAGACATCTTTCCATAAGGCTACTGGAGAGAACTATAAATTTCCCCACGAGTACACGGACTGAAGAAAGATGACAGATCAGCAATGACACAGCACCATCTCTGCCATGTTCTGGTCTCTATTTAAACTAGCCCTGATACAGTGTACTGCAGGGTTGAAAGGGAGTGGGGCTTCGAGGGAGGGTTACATCAGCCTGCTGACTGCTTACTGCAGTATCTGTGTCCAAATGTTTTATCCTGCCAAACAGCAAATGCTGCACACAGCATACCTGTACTCTCAATTCCCAGAATTCTTCACTGGGACAATTCCTCTGGAACTTGTCATTAGCTCCTTTGTGTTTTCTCTCATGGGTGAAACATGGATGTAAATGTATGTACATGAATCTACATTTATATCGTGTACACAGGGCATGAGACTATAAAGGGGATAGTAACATGGGAAGAAAGGGCTTAAAGCTATAGGAGAATGTAATGGAAAAAAAGAAAGAGAAGTGTCACATCTTTTATTCCATGTTCAGAATCTATATTTAAATATGTTTTGTGTACACATGGCATGAAAGCAAAATAGAATCTGTCTGGGGTGAGCAATTAGAGGGAGATGGTGGAAGGAGTGAAGGAACATGCAAAAGTGTCATAATGAAGCTTACTGTTTTGTACACTAACAACTGTCAGAGACCAGCTTTGACAAAATACCACTTACCAGGGTAGGGGCATGCGGATCAGAAAAATAGTAAAGAGGACAAAGACACGAGTAAAATAATAAAATAGAAAACATAGGACAGTATTGGGAGTGAATACTGAGATCACCCACATTTAATTTCCCATATGTTTTTATACCCCAATACAAAAGGGGGAAGAAGGCAACAAAAGACTTCTTTCACATGATACAAAGGACAGCTCGAATAGTTCAACACTTTGAGACATCAAGTCATTAGCATTCTGTTGTTAGAAGGCAGCCATTCCCTAGGTAAAACCTCCTGTTACAACAGAAGTAGAAGAAGTATGCTTGCATATCCTGACCATCTGTCAGGGTGGAGTCAATCTACCTGTATGTTCCATCTTAATGTCAAAAGAACCAAGTAACCCCATCCTGTGTGGCCCTGGTTGTTGTCAACAATTTTTGTGCAACCTCAAACTCTCTGACCTTCAGACAAGGTGAAAACAGGCTCACATTTTTGGGCCTCCACACTGAAATAATTAATTAAAATATAATTTTTCAAAGGCAAAATAAAAATAATTGGAATCAATCCATGTATTCATTGATGTTGGATTGGTTAAAGACCACAGGTACACATAGGAACTCATACCAGTTGTGAGTGCAGGTACAAGACCTGCACAAGTTACCCAGTTTGTAACAGTTTTTATGCCAGCTCTGAGGTGTAACCGTCATGTGTAATGACGGTTCCAGTCATCATCTAGGGGATGTGTAGATTCTATGTATTTTATAGTTAACAGTTTGTGTTATGTTTGATTTTTTTTAATGATCTGTCAAATACTGCTGCTTTAAGAAAGAAAAAGTAAGCTGGGCATGGTGCCACATACTTTTAATCCCAGCATTTGGGAAGCAGAGGCAGGCAGAGCTCTGTAAGTTCAAGGCCAACCTGGTCTACAGAGCAAGTTTTACGACAATCAGAGCTACACAGAGAAACCCTGTACCAAAAATCTAAAAAGAAAAGAGGAAAAATGTGTATACTCTTTTCTCCCATAGTATTATTTCTACATATTTATTCTCCAATAATTCTTATTTGTGCAAACAGTGAATGAAAGATCTATATAACAGAATCCTTATGTGGGTCTTCTAATCAACAAAACCCTGGAAATAAATATCTATCAATAGGTTACTGTTAGGTATTTTCTCTTAGATGAGCCTCTCTGCTGACGCAAATAATTCCAGTCAGACTAAATCAGACTGAATTAAAGATGCCCATGTTTAATAGATTACCTTACTCCCAGGTGGCCCTGGGAAAACATGGAGAGGGGAAGACCACACAAAACCTGGAGGCCATGTGTTCATTCTCTGGGGGGCAGTTTAAACAGCCTGTGGGAATGATCCCCACCTTCCCTGGGGAGGGGTCACCATTTGGCGGGCTTTCTCAGAGGTGAAGTTTGGACTGAGGCAACTCCCAGGGGAGGGAGCTTATGCCAGGAGCTGGGGTGAAGCCCCCAGGCAAACAGTGACTGCTTAAACTATGTTCACAGACATAACAACACAATTCTCTAGAGCAGTGGTTCTCAAGCTATGGGTTGCGGCCCCGCTGGCAAACCTCTTTCTCCAAAAATATTATATTATGATTCATAACAGTAGTAAAATTACAGTTATGATGTAGAAACAAACTAATTTTATGGTTGGGGGTCACTACAACATGAGGAACTGTATTAAAAGGTTGATCATTAGGTTGAGAACCACTGCTCTATAGCTTTGAAATAACTAAACAGATATATCTGTGCTGGTTTGGAATAGTCTCAAAGAGACATAACGAAATAAACAACGCAAATTTCAATATATTCCCTGTACTGGGAAGTCCTGCCTACAGAGCTTTACAGCTGGCTTGATATCAGGGTGTATTGTAGTATTATATTAGCACCTGGCTTTGATCTGCCTTGCGTGCAAGTTACCCTTTGTGTCCACTACCTTCGGTTTGAAGTATGTAGATCTTATCTGAGTATTTCCTTTGTAAAACCTAGCTGTGGGAGGACTCAGAAAACTGAGATGTCGTGTGACAGTTAACTGCTTTGCCATTTGTCTCTTTGGGGAATTTCAGATAAGAGGTTTTGGTATGCGGAAATTAACTTGCTAAGGTGTAAATTGTATAACAATAAAAAAGCCTTTTAGAAGCAATAGTCAATCAGTTCGTAGGAAGCTGACTCCCCTGTAAAGGCTAAAAGTCATCCTAGAGTAACCCTGTTTCTTCCACTGGACACAACAATTCCCATTTGTGTAAACTGTAAATAGTAATTCAGTCCTGTCCAAAGATGATATTGACCTCATGTAAATCCTAATTTAAAGTGACCATCTCATATCAAGAGCATGCTTTTCTTTCTTTTTTCTTCCCCCCCCCCCCAGACAGGGTTTCTCTGTAACTTTGTAGACCAGGCTGGCCTTGAACTCACAGAGATCTGCCTGCCTCTGCCTCCCAAGTGCTGGGATTAAAGGTGTGTGCCACTATGGCCCGGCACTTTTCTTAAATTCACATTTAATCATTTACTAAAATTTAAAATATTCTGCCACACTGAGCCAAGCCATTATATCCTCCCAGACATCAATGATCCACTCTAATTTTTACTTTTGTTTTAGGTAATCTCAGCAACAGTTCTAGTTATATTGAAGTGGGCAAGTTGTCATCATGATACTTTGTGTTATTAAAATTTACAAATAATCTTTTAAAATATGCAAAAACGTGATTGAATAATTTTACCATTGATATTATATTTGAGGATGTGGCAGACAATTCATATAGAATTTAATGGGGAGAGTTTATAGAAATTACAATTTCCCCTTATCACTTGTCTATCATTGCTTAAGCTTTATCTTATTGAATTCTAGGGTGCTTGAGTAAGTCAGTGTGGGATTGCCGGGACACTAAACTGCTTTTCAGACAGCTCTGTTGCATTGTAACTGAGAGCAACAGTCCCCCATTAGCACCCAAATCTTCTATAGGTTGGTGAAGATTTTAATTTTCTGGTCCTAGGAAATGAGTAGTGCTTTGCTCCTCATTCTTTGTAAACTATTTACTTCATTTAATTTTAAAATATTCAATGTATATCTTCTAAATGAGATGTCTCCATCAAATCCTTCCCCTCAGAACTCAGGGAACTCCATGGAAGAAGAAACAAAAGGAATAAGGGAGACAACAGAGATAGAGAACACCAGGACAATGAAGCCCTCTAAAACAACTGAGCCAGGCTCACAGAAACTTCAGAGACTGGAGCAGTACACACAGGGCTTGTACAAGTCTTCACTATCCTCTGCACATAGACTATAGCTTTCAGTTTAGTGTTTTTGTGGCACTCCTGAATGTGTAAATGAGTGGGTCTTTGATGCTTGTACCTTCTGTGGGGCTCTTTTATTTTTCTGTTGAATTTTATTTTTTGATATGATAGTTTTTTATCATATTATATTCTATTTTGTTAAAAAAAAGGGGGGGATGAATGTGGCCCCTGCCTTTAAGAGAGAAAATAAAAATCATATATTAACATTTTAAAATTCTTGGTCTATCAAATTAGTGAAAATTTCTTTCAATCACAAAAAACATATTTGATTTACATATTGTCTTGCTCATATATCAGATAAAAAAATTTAGTTTTTCACAGAACTAGTATATATGTATGTATATATACATACAGATAGAAGGAAGCTTTTATATTATATTAAATATTCTGGCACATTTGACTGCCTTATCAAATATACATATTTCTTTAATAACAATGTAATGGGGAACAATAATAATGACAACATTTTTATTACCCTTTGCATGAAAATTAAGACTCAGAAAGATGTAATAATTGAGAACTATGCTCCCTGTAGAAGCTCTTTCTATAATTGCTTTATACATTTTGTTTCCTGAAGAAACTTTCTAAAGCAGCCTGGATAAGCTAGAGCAGTTGGTCCCATATTTTCTTAACAAAGATAAGGGATTTTTGCGCTAAAAATTAGAAACTTTTTTTTTTAATCTGTGGGCCTGAATTTCAGTATGTACCACGTTAACCCCAGCATTGGGAAGAGAAAGGCAGGTGGATCTGAGTTTGAGGCCACCCTGATCTACATAGCAAGTTTCACAGCAGTCAAGTATGTTCTGAGACATAAAGCAAAAACAAAATAGAAAGTCGAGCCATGGAATGAACTGGCTACTAATCCCAGAATAAATCTTGGGACTGTACGCAGTCCGTAGATTTTTATGTCTGGCGATTGTTATGCATGAGTTCGTAATGATTTCCAGGGTAAAGCTCACGTTCACAGCTTCGGCTCTGAAGACATTCTCAGAGTTGTCCCTTCACAAGAGAGTCTTCTCAGAGCTGCGAAGATGGCTCAGCAGTTAAGAGCATTGGCTGCTCTTCTAGAGGACCTGGGTTCGATTCCCAGAACCAACATGGCATCTCACAACTGTCTGTAACTCAAGTTCCAGGGCTTCTGACACCCTCACACACAGACATACAGGCAAGACACCAATTTACATGAAATAAAAATAAGTTATTTTAAAAAAAGTTCTTTAAAAAAGAGAGCATGTCTTCTCACATGCTGAATTCAGTTGTGAGAAACAGAAGCATTAACTCAGAAGCTCTTGCTAGAAGGAAATTAATTAAATCCAATATCAACCTTTTCATTTTAACAAGAGTTTCCCATCTCTACTGAAGTTTCTCTAGAAATCTGAGCTTGTATCTAGTATATAGACCACAGGCTCAAAAGGAAGCAGTTAATCCTATCATCCAAGTGCTAGATCAAGTCTGGGATAATAAAACAATGACTCCAATTCATCTTCAAACTTCCTTGACCCTTTTCATTTCTCTCAAACACCTTTTCTATCTCCCAACCTCCTCTCTACCACACAAATACACACACAAAATCCTGCAGCCAGCCTGACTGTACTTGCTTTAACAAGGTATTATTGCATATTATATTATATTTAATATACTATTTGAGCACTTATCGAGAATGAACCACTTACAGTTTGCTCGGTGATGCTCTGTACTAAAATATTCCATGAGCTCTCACATGGGTTCAGTGTATTGTGGTCTCTAAAGTGCTTTTACATACATTATCATAAGCAGTTTGCTCAACACTGTTAGATATCAACAGATATCATTATTTTATTCCATAAGGGATAATTGCATTGCCTTTGAGTTACTGAAACTGAGAAATCCTCCCCTGTCTTAGCTTCTCTATCCAAGGATCAATACCCTGGCACCTAACCTGACAGTTTAATGTATTTCTACAGTTAGCCAGTTTCCTACACACGTACCATGGCTTCCCAGTTTCCTACACACGTACCATGGCTTCCCACTTCTCACAATTGCTAGATTATCAAACAACTTTGTGACTGTGAAAAAATCACAGGCTCCTTCATCCTAAATAAATATTTTGTGACTTTGTCCCGGAATTCCTTGGTCTTCACACCATAAATAATAGGATTGAGCATTGGAGGTACAAGGAAGTAGAGGTTGCCAAGAATGGTGTGGACATGAGGTGGAATGCCTCTTCCAAAGCGGTGAGTCAGGAAGGAGAAAAGGGAGGGTGTGTAGGATACTAGCATGACACAGATATGTGTGGTGCAGGTGTTGACTGCTTTGTGGTGAGCCTCCCTGGAAGAGAGATGCATGATAGCTCGTATGATTAGCACATAAGATGAAGCAATAGCTGAGATGTCTATCCCAACCACCAACAAGGCCACGACCAGACCATATATCCTGTTGACTGTGGTATCCACACATACCAACTTCACCACAGCCATGTGTTCACAGTAGGTGGTGGGAATGACTCGATTGGCACGAAAGGGCATACGCTGGAGGAGGATGGGCATGGGGAGGATAAAGAGAATTGCTCGTACCAAGCTCACTAGGCCAATGAGTCCAATGCGACTATTGGAAAGGATGGTGGAATAACGCAAGGGCTTGCAGATAGCCACGTAACGGTCAAAGGCCATGGTCATCAGGACAGATGACTGCATGGCTGAGATGGAGTGGATGAAGAACAGCTGGACCAAGCAGCCTTCATAGCTTATCTCACTCTGTCCAAACCAGAATATGCAGAGAACCTTGGGAATGGTGGTTGTAGACATCCCCAAGTCTGTGAGAGCCAACAGGAAGAGGAGCAGGAACATGGGCTTGTGCAGGGAGCGCTCGGTGGAGATGGTGAGAAGAATGGTACAGTTCCCCATCACAGTGATGAAGTACATGGAGGAGAAGGGGATGGATATCCATCTGTGCTTGTCTTCCATCCCAGGGATGCCTTGGAGAATGAAGAAAGAAGGGTGGCCAGTGCTGTTACAAGGCGTCATGGTGGCACCCTGGTGAAGTACCTGAAGAGAACAACAAAAAGCTACCTGGGTCTAATTTTTCAAAAAATGAAATTCAGATATTTTGAAAAGGAAAAAAAGTGAATATTAAAATCCACAAAAGAATCTGAAATAATAATAGTATATGTTACATAACAGGGTACTATACTGTGGAGTGCAAAAACAATGCAGGGTTAATATGACAGCATCAATGCCTGAGAATCTATGATGTGAGAAATGCTTTTAATAAGGAAAAACTATTAATGACTCATTGTTAAAATATATTAAATGTTGGTGAATACATGATGAAATGGATACATCATCACTAAAATTCATAGCTAAAAGGCATGTCAGAAAATGAACAAAAATGCAAAAAAGAATAAACGCTACCTCCAGAAAAATCGGAAAAATGCAGCAAGAAAAAATATAGTTTAAGAATACTTCAAAATTCATAGAAAATTCTACATCTGAAAAGTAAAGAATGTCCATTTCTAGCAAATATGGGAGGTTTTGTGTGTGAGCAAGAATTTGGCAATGGAAATGAAGGTGGAAGTAGGCCCTGGGTGACTGGGCAGTGAAGCTCAGTAAACTTGCTGTGCAGTGCATTGTGAGTATCAAACCGACTCTCAGGAACATGCTCTTACCTGAATGTCAGGCCGTGAGAACCTGAGAAGCTGGTCTCAGCTGTCTCCAGCAAATATTCCGAAGTGCATGTGTGCATGCATGTGGAGGTAGATTTTAAGCAGCATCCACACTCATCGCCCTGCATCTCTCCACTCTCTTCTTGGGCACACAGAAGCCGTGACATGCCTCTTTAAGCCACCTAAGCAGAGGCCCCCAAGGTCTCCAGAATTAGCTCCTTGACAACCCTACCCTGCAACACAGAACCACAAGGCACCATAGCTGTTATGGGTAAAATTGACCTGGAGATGACTGAACTCCCAGAGGGCAAAGCTGGTTGATCTTAGAATTTCTGGAAATGCTCAGCCCTGATTGAAGAGAGGGAGATCAAAGTTAACCATGAGTCAATGAGTGACTAGTGAAAGAAACCATGAGTGTATTTGTGTCTGAACATTGTTAGTTTCAAGGGAAAAAAATCTTAACTCTTGCCACAACAAAGATAGATTTGGTAAAGACTATACTAAATAAAATAAGATGGGGGAAAAACTATTTAATGATCTTACTTATATGTAGAATCTGGGGGGAAACATACAGAATTCAAACAGAAAATAAATGATACTTCTTGTGAAGCCAGGTGCAGGGAGGAAGTGGAGGAAGCTACTCCAGAGCAGACAGGGCGGATGAGAGCGGCAGCTGACACGGTGCCCTGTGCTCAGGACTTTCGCTGCAGAAGTAGACTACAGCTTCTTGTGACCCTGGAAAGGAACAATGAGTAATCAAGATGATAGGATGGCTTCATTTGTTCTTTACACTATTTGACAAGATAAAAATCACAAAGTCGGGAAAACTCAACAAAAGCTGGACTTGCAGACAGATCCAGTCGAAAGACGACAATAGAGATGATTGTCAGGAACATTGAAGCAAGGGCACAGAAAGGGGACTAGAATCGAGTCCCCGTGACATCCTTCAATAGAGCAGTGCCGATAGCCTTGACTGTGAACGTGCACCCTCATCATGTACCACAGCAGCTATAGCTTCCTCAGCAGGAAGTCGTGGTTTTAATAATATCCAGAAATCCTGATTTCTGCCATGAATCTCCTGTGTGTTACAGGTAATCCTGACAAGTGACAGCGGAAGGTTGGTGCCCGTTGCTGGTAGCAACCAAGTGACTCCTTTCTCCCAGCTTCGCTTTCCCACATTTACATCCCGAGGTCCATCATACCCCTGAAGGCAGCTTAAACAGAAAATCCAGCGTCATAGGCCAGAAGACTCCAGCCTCTTCAGACAAAAGAAGAAAAAACAAAAACAAAAAACTTAACCTAGTTCTCTGGATAATCACAATAGAAGAGAAATTAAAGCCTAATTTCTCCTCACATTTTGTGATAATTCCAAACATTTGTGAAATGTTTGGCACATAATGGGCATATAATAAGCGTCTGATAAATCAATAAGCAGATGAATATCAAATAAATAAATTCATTTAGAAATAAACTAAAAGTATATCCTACTTTGTGAGTTCTTATTCGTTTTAGATATCTAAACATTTAAAACAGAACTACTATAAAGGCTATTTCTTCTTAAATGAGTTTATAACACTCAATGTAAAGCCAGAAAATGTCAATGTATATCAAAGCACAGCTTCCAAGCTCCTTTCTTCTCCTTACTATTGACTCTTCTCATCTGTTCCAGGGCAAGAGTCCCAGGAAGGGCTCTTCAGCATGGATCTGCTTGCACCCTTCCTACTGTAAGGAACAGCAAGACTGCGCCTCCATCATGGATGAGATGGAGGCACAGTCCACCATTTCTCCTTTCCCTGACAGATCAGAAGTTCACATACAGGACAGCAGTTGTATGTTTTTCTCAAGATAATTCCTCCCTTACTCAGGCATGTTCTTTTTGGGTAGACAGCTGAGCCTCATGATCTACATGATCATGAGTCTTATGATCCACAACAAAGGCTAACTAAGGGCTGCTACAGCCTGCCTATGACCTGTCCTGCATGAGTTACTTTCAAGGACTACAATAAATTATTATGTCCCCCAGATATTTTCAACATGTCCTCATACCTACACGGTGGACCCCATTCATCCAAGAGACATGCTACCCTATATGATTATGATGTGAATGAAGACAGCCACCAATGGACTCTCCGCCCAAGGTTGCTCCACCCTCAGATAGCTCAGCTTAGAATGCCACCCATACAGTGCCACTACAGCAAGGAGGTACACCTTCCCATGCCACATGGGGGAAGGTTATCACCTAGGATTGTCCTCATGTACGCTTTAAGTAGAGGGATCTTCATTGGATTCTCATTACTCATGACATGACCCCCAAAGCCACTCCTCCTCAACTTATTTTTTGGTTCTGGCAGACCCAGTTTAGGCACCAACGTGTTGCATGACATTTCCTGGGGCAACAGAAACACACGTCTGTTCATGTCCTAGAGCACCTGTGGGAGAGCAAAGAAAAAACTGTGCCCAACTCTAATGTAGTGAACCAAAGAGTTTACTGGGATTATTACAGAGGCATGTGTCTAGTGACCTAAGATATTTTCCAGTCTACACACACATACACACACACCCCATAACGTGTGCCCATGCATCATGCATCAAAAAATAACAAAATCAATATAAACATTTAGGGACCAGTGAGGTGACTCAGAAGGTAAAGGTGTTTGCCACCCCTCATGATCCGAGCTAGATCCCTGCAACCCACAGGGTAGAAGAAGAGAAATAGTCTTGGAAGTTGTCCTGTGACTTCCATACACAAGCCATGGCTCACATGGGCACACAAGCATACTCATATACTTATACACACATTAAAGAGGCAGATGAATAAGAAAGGTTAAACTATATTATAAAAGCTGTTAAAATTTATTGGGGTTACAAATTCAATGTAATATACAAGCTGTTTTAGTAATGTATTGTTATAACTGGTCATGTTTTGAAAACTAACATTTCAATATTAGTCTGAATTTACAATTTGCTCATTATGTTCTTTTGTTACTATTTTTCTAACTATATGCTTCTATTTCTATAGGTACATATTAAAATAATTTTAGAACCTCAAGTTAGTGAAGAAAGCAATTTAGTAGTTAAAAAATATGCACCTTCCCAATTTCCTGAGAAACCGCCACACTGATTTCCAAAGTGGTTGCACAAGTTTGCATTCCCACCAGCAATGGATGAGAGTTCCCCTTACTCCACATCCTCTCCAGCATAGGGAATCTTTGGTGTTTTTGATTTTGGCCATTCTGACAGGTGTAAGATGGTATCTCAAAGTTGTTTTGATCTGCATTTCCCTGATTGCTAAGGAAGTTTAACATGACCTTAAGTATCTTTTGGCCATTCGAACATCCTCTGTTGAGAATTCTCTATTCAGATCCTTACCCCATTTTTTAATTGGGGTATTTAGAATTTTAATGTCTA